>CAUYQU010058949.1:0-37555 GCA_963574635.1 Cheracebus regulus
TTTATCCACCTGTCGTCTTTGTAATTGCCGACTTTCAGATTGGGTCTCTGAGTGGATGTCCGGCTTGTTGGTGATGAAGTTTTTTCTGTTTCTTAGTTTTCCTTCGGGGGGCGCCCCTTCCCCACAGAGCTGGGCCTTCCCAGGTTCAGCTGGGCTTGCTCTCAGTCCTCAGTGCTTCCAATTGCTGTTCTCCTTGTGAGGATGGGACCAGCAGAGCCTGACTAAAAGGGCACCCAGTCCGTACACTCCGCACCGAGAAGCGTCGCGCCAGCCAAAAGAGTTGCACTGGCGACCCGTGTGGCTCCTTCACCGGGAATCTCCCAGTCTGTGGGCATCAAAAATTCGTCTGCAATTGTGACATCCACTCGCTCTCTGCACTTTCACTGGGAGCTACAATCCTGAGCTGCTGCTACGTGGCCATCTTGGATCTCTCTTCGCCCCGTGATGAAGTTTTTCTGTTTCTTAATTTTCCTTTGGCGGATGCCCCTTCCCCACAGAGCCAGATCTTCCTGGGTTCGCTGTGCTTGCTGTGAAACTCTCAGTCCTCAGTGCTTCCAATTGCTGTTCTCCTGTGGGGATGGGACCAGCCGAGCCCGTCCAACTGTATATTCTGCACCGGGAAGGGCCACGCTGGGGCACCGGCAAAACAGCCCGCTGGCCAAAAGAGTCGTGCTGGCGACCCGTGTGGCTCCTCTGCTGGGAATCTCCCAGTCTGTGGGCAACAAAAATTTGTCAGAAAGTGTGGCATCCACTCGTTCTCTGTGCTTTCGCTGGGAGCTACATTCCTGAGCTGTTGCTAATCGGCCATCTTGGATCTCTCAGTAGTCATCTTTAAAGGATGCCAGCTTTGAGAAGGAGGCAACAGAAGCACAATGTTTGGAGGCAACCTGTGAAAAGCTGAGCAGGTCCAGTGCAGAACTTGAGGAAGAAATACTATGTCTAGTAAAAGAGTTAAAAGAAGAGAAATCAAAACAGTCTGAACAAAATGAACTGATGGTGGATATTTCAAAAAGGATACAGTCTCTAGAAGATGAGTCAAAATCCCTCAAATCACAAGTAGCTGAAGCCAAAATGACCTTCAAGACTTTATTTCCAATGAATGAAGAACCACTGAAGCCGGCAATAAAAGATGCTTTGGATGAAAATTCTCAACTTCAGGAAAGCCAGAAACAGCTTTTGCAAGAAACCGAAGTATGGAAAGAACAAGTGAGTGAACTTAACAAACTGAAAATAACACTGGAAGACTCCAAAGTACATGCAGAACAAGTTCTCAGTGATAAAGACAATCACATCAAGACTCTGACTGAACACTTGCTGAAGATGAAAGATTGGGCAGCTATGCTTGGAGAAGACAGAACGGATGAAGAACGTGGAGTCAGAAATGAATGGTGAATCAGAAAACAGTGCGTACTTAGATCATCCTCCAAACGGAGCTTTGAAGAAACTGATTCATGCTGCTAAGTTCAATGCTTCTTTCAAAAGCTTAGGAGAAAGAATCCAAATTTATATTCATTTATTTGAAATTGATAAAATGAAGGAAGAGCTTACAGAGTGTATTAAAAATCTTGAGACTGAACTTGCATCTTGGCCATCAGAAAACACATATTTTGAAAGTGTGAATCAGAAGCTTCAACAGAAACTTAAGCAATGACTGAATTATATCAAGAAAATGAAATGAAACTCTACAGGAAATTAACAACAGAGGAAAATTGCCGGTTAGAGATAGAAGAGAAACTTTCTAAGGTAGACAAAAGGATCAGCCATGCCACCGCAAAGCTGGAGACCTCCAGAAAGCGAGCCAAAGATCTTGAAGAATTGGAGAGAGCGATGCATTGTTATCAAAAGCACACTGTTTCCTATGAGAACAAAGCGCATGATAATTGGTTTGCAGCTTGAACTGCTGAAAGAAATCTCAATAATTTAAGGAAAGAAAATGCTCAGAACAGAGAAAAATTAACTGAACTAATGTTTAAATTTGAACTTAAAAAAAAAAATCTGTATGCACTGGATGTTCCAAATACACCATTTGGCAGAGAACCTTCCTCATTTGGCCCCTCACCATTGGGTTGGCCTTCATCTGAAACGAGAGCTTTTCTGTCTCTTCCAACTTCATTGGAGGGTCCACCCAGACTCTCACCTTTGCTCACAAGGAGAGGAGGAAGAGGCTCAAGAGGCCAAGGGAATCCTCTGGACCATCAGATTACCAATGAAAGAGGAGAATCAAGCTCTGATATGTTAACCGATTCTCACAGGGGTCCTTGTGACACTGGGCCCCTGTCACCTCTGTGAGAAAAGGGAGCTTCTGGAGATGATTTTCCACCAAGGGATTTCTCAGGTCCACCACATGCTCCATTTGCAAGTGTGCTTGTTTTTGAAAATTTTTTTTAAAGCTCAATGTGTTTTATTAATCAAAAATATTAATTTTACTATCTGTTCATGTAATAACACAGTAGAGGAAAATCCTTTCTAGCATCCTGTGAGTGTACCATTACTTTTCCAAATTGAGAAGGCAGCTAGCCATAAGTGGACTATAATGAGGTTTCAACTTGATTCATATTAATAATATAGAATTATTTCTGTATTTTGACAGTCAAGAAAATAATTGACTTTTTGCAGGTCTTATAAAACTAAAATTATCTGTATCTTATTTGGTCACAACTTGTTATTCTGGCCATTGTTAAAATAATTAAAATTTATATTCTAGCATTAAAATTACTGGCTACATTTTTTAAAGTCTTTTTCACAAGTAGTTCTGATGTAGTTATTCTTATCTAAAACTTAAAATGTATTTATTACATTAGACCTAATTGTTAGACTTACTGAATTTTTTTAAAGCTTCACAGAAGAAAAGGGAGTAATATATAGTTTTTATATTCATACTTTACCATTTTGAATTATAGGGTTCTGCAGAATAAATATGTGGTTACCAAATACTAAGCTTTGCCTACAAATGTCTCATCTAGTCATTCCTTCCCTTGTTTCTCCTCTCTTTTTAAAGTTTAAAGTGAATTAAAATGAATTTTGTTCGGGGGAATTTTAAGGTGGTCTTTGATATAACTGGATATGTTTTAGTATAACATCAAAGCAGAATTGAGAATCACTGATGTAAATTTTAAGTTTGGTGAAAATTGTATTACATGAAAATGTTGAGAAGGACTCTGATAATGAAAGAAAAAATATTTTTATCATAAGTTTTCTATATTTTGAAATAATTCTTTTTAAAAGAGGTGTTAAGATAGGACAAAAATTATATTAAAAATTAATGATATTTCCTTTAATCATCTGTATTTGGAGAGGTACATTTTTCTCAATGTTGTAAAAATTAGTTTGTTAGATCAAGTAATTATTCTGGTGTCAATTTTCAAATAAAAGAATAGGTAATGGAAGTTATAAACTTAATGATTTATTAGGGCACAGTGCAGGTTCTCAAAGTTATAAAACATCTTTTACCAATCTCTTTGAACAGTGAGAAATGTGGATCCACCGAGGAGTTTTCCTCCTCACCTTCCCCAAGACCTGGATTTTCCCTCCCACCTGCACCCCAAAAGTGAATTTCTTCAGGGTTGAGTCCACCTTCAAATGAGCCTGCTACTGAACATCCAGAACCACAGCAAGAAACTTCATAATATTTTTTGCTCTCTTCAAAAATGATTTTGACTGATATTATTTTCAATTTAAAGTAACTGCTGTTACTGTACAACTGTTACTTATATTTACTTTACTTATACTTTTGTTAAAATGGAAGCTTAATGGCATTATAATTCCAGGCTAGTATTTTGCAAATAAAGATGATTTAAATATAAATCTTATGAGTAAATTATTTCCATTTTATTTTATTCTAGATAGTATAACTATTTTAATTTGATTAACTAATCCACCAATATATAAACAATAGTGGGAGTTTTATATATGTAATCTTGCAGGTGGGGAGGCTTTGAATTCTAAAGGCTGTCTTTATGCCAAGAACTATATTTACTGTGGTTGTAGACAAATGTGAAAGTAATTTTATGCTGAATTAAATAAATTTTAGTTGATTTAAAGACTTGTTTGGCATTGATAATAAAATCAGCTAGTTTTTCATTTAAAAAAATCTCATGGCCTACATAATTCGAACCCTAATGTGAACTATGTGAACTGTGAGTTTAGTTGATAATAATATATCAGTATCAGCTCATCAATTGTAACAGATATGCCACACTAATGCCAGATGTTAATAATAGGGGAAACTGTGTATGTGGGTGGGGCAGGAAAAGGGTATATGGAACTCTATACTTTCTGTTCAATTCTTCTGCAAATCTCAAACTGCTCTAAAAATTCATTTAAAAAATGAGATGAAAGAAGAAAAAGTAAATAAAAAAATTAAAATGCCAAGGGAATAAAAATAGAAGAAAATATAAATACATAATTTAAGGAAAAACTTGGTAGTAATATATCAAAAAACATGAATCAAGAAGGAAAAGACTAATACAAATACACCAGCAGAAAAATGAGCAAAGGTATTGATATATTTTTTAAAAAGAACAATAAATTTTCCACAAGACTGTGAGAGAAATGTTCAGTGACATTAATTAAAATTACGAGATTTCATTTTTATCTATGAAATTGGCAAACATTTTTAAGAGAGAATAGTAATCATGAGAGGCCAAACAGGCCCTTTCACATATGACCAGTGAGGACTGTACATTGGGATGACCTTTGGTCAGAAAAAAATTTCCAAAACTCGGAAGGCAAAATATGACTGCATAATTTGTTTTCATGTTAGGGCATTGCCTAACTAGCCTATCTAAGGTGAATTGAATCCTGACTTGTTACTGATTTGCACATTTTACAACTGTAAATTCAGATGTTAGCCTGTAGAAAATTGGTAAAATGTAAACATTTTTGTCCAATAGAGATATAATTTCTGTCCTACACAGACAAAAATGATTTCTGCTCTGTAAAGAAGATAGCACCAAAAGTTGTGATTTATCACCCTGTAGGACATTCATCAAATTTATATCTAATTTAGCAAATATAGTGATTTTAGTATTTTCTTAGATATTTATGTATACATGTATATATTATGTATATGTATATTCTGTAGAATACATAATATACAAATGATATGTGTGTGTGTATATATATATATCATACACATTTTGGGATGTATGTACATAGATATATAATATATGCATATATTATAGATGTATACATAATACATGTACATAATATACATATAGATGTATGCACCTATGTATATACATACAGAAATATGTAAATGTATGTATATACTTATAGATATACATAATATATGTATATACATATTACATATACATAATATATGTATACCTATATAGATATACATATTGAGTGTGTGTGTGTGTGTGTGTAGACACATATACTTTGTTATGTCTCTGAACTTGCTTAGTTCTCCTCCTGGTTTCCTCATTAATGAGTTAAAATAAAAAGTTGACCTGTGCTTACTCTATACTTGTATGAGAATACTTTCTAACATTTTAAAAATTATACATTTGACCTTTTATAGGAGTAAACTTGGCCAAATATGTTAAGTCTTAAAAATGTACGTGCTTTTTAACCTAGCAATTGCATGTCTAAGAATTGATCCTAAGGAGGTAATGAGTACTCAAAGATTCAGCTCTGAGAGTGTTTATAGATGTGCCATGTATAATAATGAAATATCAGAAACAAATGTGCAACATTAGGGCACTGATGAATACGTGTGTGTGTGTGTGTATGTGTGTGTGTGTGTGTGTCTGTGTGTGTAGATAGATAAATATAGATAAATCCTATTAATTCTGTTTCTCTGGAAAACCCAGAGTAATACATTTACTTATTATCTCAAGGGGAGGTCCCCATGGCTCATTCACAGCCAAAGAAAAGTGTGTTGCTGTTCATATGTGTTAGCACCAGCCAGAAATGGACAATCACTGCTTCTCAGTGCTCCTGAAAGGCAGAGGTGAGGGCAAGACTTCCTGTTGTGCAGAATTTTGAGCAGAATGTCTAGCTGTCCAATTTGTTTGGAAAGAAAAATGACCTGGTTCTATACTGATCCATAAGCAGTGGCTAATGGATTGGCTGGCTGTTCAAACTCTTGGAAAGAAGGAGCCATTTACCTCCTTGCATCCAGTTACCAGAAGGCACCACATTGCTGTTGTATCATGGGGAGAAAGAGTGCCAGGGAATGCATAGCGCTGGACTACCTCTTAGATTTCCTTTGCCTGATAGTTTTGGTCAATGAAAATACTATGCCAACTCAATAGAAAGAGCACCAAAGATGCAGATCTCTCAGGCGAATGACTTTGTTTAGGGAAGATGCTAGCAAAGAGTGGGGTAAACATGAAATGGGTCACAAAAGAAGGCAGCTGTGATCACCACCTTAGGTCTGTGAGCAGCTGCCTAAACAGGGACTGTACTAGCTACTGTTTATGTTCATTTATTCTCCCCTCCCCTTTCTCTCCCTGCTGACTACTATGAAGCACGTTGATAGTGGCAAATGTTTTAGATTCCATGTGGGGGCACACATGAGTTAACAACACCATACGCTGGTATTTCATGTTTTCTATTTGGAGGTACAAGCTTTTTCCAAGATGGAGGACAAGAGCCTATCCTGAGGTGCAAAACAGGTTGGCTGCATTCTGCTTGCCTGTTCACGTTCCCTTTCTACCCCCTCCACTGTGCACTTTGTCCTGATACGCATAAATTACACCAGGAAGAACTCTTTGTCCTCTGGTGTCAGGTTCCTGTCCAGTCAATGAGAACAAGGAAAACATTTGAGAGAGTGAGGTCTGGGTCTGTATTTCCTGGCTTCCCTCTTCAGAATCACTTCTGGCTGAGTGCAACCTTTAAAAGTCGCAGTTTTGCCCAGGGGGGCTTCCAGACGACCCTTCTCTGCCTCTGGGTTCCAGCAATGACCCCTTCTTCATACTCCTCAAGCCTGGAGAGGCGCTTGCTACTGTCACTAGCTTCGGAGTACTGTTAACCCCTTTTCGTGGTCCCTTCACTGACCTTCCTCAGACTTTGCCAGTTTGAGTCAGCTAGGTGGTTTCTACTGATTTTTTAGTTATTCTAACTATAAATATTCTAAGTCTTAATTTTTGAGTTATTCTAATATGCCAAATTCTCTTCAATATTACAAGTGCTTTAAATAGTAACTATATCAAGATTAAACCATTGATAATAAATATTTATTCTTGATCTTAACACAAAAGTATTAGTATTCTTCCTGGAGAAAAAGGTACTTATTCATGAAATTGTCTATATATGACTGCATAGATGGTTTCCTAAACAACTCTGGGGACAGCCTTCATATTAACTAGTATGAAAGACGCACATCCTATAGCTGGGTGCTGCACAGCTTTCCCACAATTCCACGTGTTGGCCCTGTGCCTATCAAGGACATGTTTTGATTATTCTAAGAATATCCAGGTTACTCTCTTTTGCAAATCGAGGTAAATATCCCAGCACGCTGAGGGTGCTCATTGGCCACATAATTTTGGATTGGTCTTAGGTATGATTTTCTCCTCATCACTGACCTGTATGAGCCATTTATTTTTTATTCTGTGACTTTCAAATGGTGTGATCTTCCAATACACATGTCCCAGATTCACATTGAGCATTATCTAATTTTTCTGTCTGATTTGAGTCTGCAAGTCCCATCCCTTTACCACTTGATTGAATTAAATGAATCTCTTTATTGTCTACATCATCTCAGCTCTTCCTGTCTGGCCAGGCCACAAGCCTTAAGGCTATCTAAATGTCCTAAAGTTGAATCTTGAATGTCTCTGCCTGTCTCTGTGAATGTAGCACAACAGTGGTCATGAATGAAGGTACAGTGACATAAAAAGAGGTTGAACAGGGTCCCATCACTGAGAAAGGTGGGTGAGGTTTTGAAAGGCTTGAAACAGGCCAACTTAATCTAGTATGAGTTCTAAAAAGATCTCCCTGGCTGAAGTATGAAGAATGAATTGGAATGGGGCCGGTGGGAATGCAGGGTGATGAGTTAAAAGCCTATTGCCAGGTCCAGATGGAGAAAGAGTGGCTTAGATTAGTGACAATGGAAACAGAGAAAGTGGATGGAACTGAGAAAGATTTTGGAAATAAAAGTCACAGGACTTGGTGGTGACTGGATCTAGGGAGTAAGGAAGGGGAGATGTAAAGAAAGATGGCTTAACAGCTGGTGGATTGTGGCGATGTTTGCTGTGCACATTGCGTAGGGGTGAGGAGGCAGGGGAGAGACAGAATAGAAGCAAGGAAGGACCAGGAGGTCAATTTGAGGTGCCTGTAAGAAAGAATCCAAGTGATGAAATTGAATAAGCATTAGATGCTTGGTTGGAGACTTGTTAATGGTAATTAGAGCAAACAGAGTACATAATATTTTTTAATGCAGTCCTTAATAAGTGAGGGTGGAGTAGAAGAAAACAAGGTAAAATAAAAGTAAAAAATCATTCGTTCATCCCTCTATGCCTATGTTGATCCAAATAGATTGCTTCAATTATCCAGAGTCTTGTTTATGCAGATAGCATTCTAGATTCTGAGTAAAGTGGCGAACTAGAGAAAGTTCCTACCCTCAGAGTTCTTATTCTCAGTGGAAATAGATTCACAATGTTGAGATTAAATGATCAATGGTACTTTTAGGAAAAAATAAACAGATTTATTGTTATTCCCTTGCATCGATAAATGCCCACGGTTTTTCCCACGCATCGATAAATGCGTGTTATTCCCACGCATCGATAAATGCGTCCTCATCATCGCTAGTTTTTGCAGCAGCAGCAGAAGTCAAAGTAACCCTGAACTCATTTTCTACTTCTACATCACCCCAAACTTACCCCTTCCAGAGCACTGGGTGGCATGTTCTTATAATATCTGTGAAGAAACACTGTGTTGAAGGAAGATATCCATGAGTGGTTGTGTGAAAATTTCTTTGAAGTACGTGACAAGTTTTCCCTTATCTCAGTCCCATCCCATATTTCTATTTACCCTGAATCTAGGCAGAAAAAGAAGACAGAAACATTGTTTGAGGGGACCTTCTTTATCCAACAAAGAGAGACTCAGGACCATGTATCCCAGAATAATGAAGGTCAGGGGGAGGTGAACAGTTATTGAGAAAACTAATAAAAACAAGGTTGTGTAATGGGAGAAAGATCCAGACTTGTGTTCATGACTCTCCCAGACGTCTATGGCAGGTTGTACTGTGAGTCTTTAATAAGACACTGAAACTTTACTACTTTGCTTGTTTTCTCCAATAATAGTAGCAGTGAAAACCCATGGAATGGTGGCAGTGGTGGCTCATGCCTGTAATCCCAACACTGGGAGGACAAGGTGAGAGGATCACTTGAGCTTAGGAGTTTGAGGCCAGCTTGAATAACGCAGAGACCCCTGTCTCTATGAAAAAAAAAATTACCCGGGTGTGGTACACAACTGTAGTCCCAACTATTTGGGAGGCTGAGATAGGAAGATTACTTGGGCCTCAGAGGTTGAGGCTGCAGTGAGCTGAGAGCACACCACTGCACTCCAGCCTGGGGGACAGAGTGAGACCCTGTCTCTAGAAAAACAAAAACCAAAGAACCTCATGGGAAACCTGAAAGGAAGCTCTACTCTTTTAGAGGCAGAGGAGGGAGATACTGAGAGAGTGTATGGGTTCTCAGCTGGGTGAAGGGGGCTGAGTCAGAGCTATGGTGATAAGAATGGAATGGAAGCTAGCCACCCAGAGCTGGGGGCTTTTCTGTAATAAATACCTGCTGGATAAGAAGCCTGACCTCTTACTCATCTCTTACTCTTCTCTCTCCCTTTGCTACTAAAAATCCAACCTCAGACCATAAAAGCATTCACCATGGACTTTAGAATAGGAGAGATCATAATCTCCTCTCTCGGCACCATTGCTGGAAAAATGAGTTTGATTTCCAAAGTGCCAACTGGTAAGTCTTCTTTTAATCTTTGCTGTAATTCTTCAAAAATCAAGATCTGCAAAAATACTTTAGCTGTCATTAGGTCTGGAATGACCAAGAGCAAGTTGTAGGCTGTCCTTGTATCAAGGAATAGCATCCCCTCTTTAGGGAAGATTATTCCCAGCAGTTGGGTTCAGACTCATAAAGAATGTCCAGAAAATTAGGCCCCAGATGTCCATTTTGTTGAGTAACTGAAGAATCTCTTGAGAATTAGTGTACCTCTTGGTACCTCTTGTATGACCTAGAAAGGCAGAAGGGAGGGGTGATTCTGTGCACCTTGTGTTGCTGGTTTCCCAGCTCTGTCAGCCCAGAGAAAATAAACTGTGCCTACAAGTATTGAACCTTAGTTTCTCCAGCTCTCACAAATATGAGAGTATACATGAAGAAATATCTGAAAGAGAGGGCTCTGGAATCAGATTGCTTGAGTTGTTGTAATCCTGGATCCTACATTTGCTGTCAAGCGACCTTGAATGATTTAATTCAACTACATCTACCTCAAAAGTCTATGGACTAAGTAGGATCCATTGCATGGAACTGTGATGGCAGTATATCACCAGTGAAAGCTAAAAGACTCTTTTATGAGAAATTCTGTAAGACGTTAAGAGCCAGGATCAATGTTTTGATATTTCCTATTACACTTCCCCATGCAATGGATGGCAATGCCTGGAAGCTACCGTAGCAGCACTGATGTCTTGTGGGAGACTGTGGTGTCTGGAGGACACTGTAAAGTGAATGGGTAAGTTGTCAAAAAACTGAAACAGAGGGAAGAAACCAGGGCTACCTCAAGGCAGCTCAACAGTGAACTGCAGACATTATCACTGTCTACTGGCTTGTAGAACTCCCATCTAGTGGAAGAAAGAGGTGAAAAGGCAGCTGCATATGCTAGGAACAATGCTACTGATTTGCACAGGGTATTATTGAGTTATTTAAGCTCATCCCTAGGGCTGGGGACACAAATATTGGAGGAGTAAGAAAAACTTTCCATCCAAACCCTTCACTTGTTTGCAGCAGGTGGTGGAATTCTTTAGGGAGCTGGAGTCCCACCAAGGGAAACAGGAAAAAAAAATGTAAAAAAAAAAAAAGTAGTATTTTTGAGAGCCAATCCTTTATTTAATACATACAATGACCTTATTGATTACCTATTGATATGGTTTGGCTGTGTCCCTACTCAAATCTCATCTTGAATTGTAACTCTCACAATTCCCATTTGTTGTGAGAGGAACTTGATGGGAGGTGATTGAATTATGGGGACAGGTCTATCCTACACTGTTCTCATGATAGTGAATGAGTCTCATGAGAGCTGATGGTTTTAAAAAGGGGAATATCCCTGCACAAGCTCTCTCTTTTCTTGTCTGCTGCCATGTGAGATGTGCATTTCACCTTCCACCATGATTGTGAGGCCTCCCAGCCATGTGGAACTTTAAGTCCAATAAATCTCTCTTTTTTTTTTTTGTAAGTTGCCCACTTTTAGGTATGTCTTTATCAGCAGCATGAAAACAGACTAATACACCTACTAGTATTATCCCCATTTTCCAGAAAAGACTTTTGAGGCAGATGCAATTGAATTACTTCATTCAAGGTCACCTGACAGCAAGTGTAGGATTCAGGATTCTACCTCAAGCAGTCTGATTCCAGAGCCTTTTCTTTCAGTCATTCCTTCAGGTATGCCCTCATATTTGTGAGAGCTGGAGAAACTAAGGTTAAATACTCTTTAGGTAGAGTTTTCTCTAATAAAGTTCACAGGGTTGGAAATATCCAGTCTCACAATGGATCTCTGCAGCAGAATCAACAATATTCCCAGAAAAGTGCATACATGTGTTAACAGTAATCACTACCCAGGGTATTATAATACCTTGTGGCCAGTTAATCATTTCTAAAGACACGCTCTTTGGGGATTAAGCATTACACTGAGGGATGCATTAACACAAAAACAAAAAAACACGTTTAACATCTGTAAATTTTTTTACTACAAAAGTCTTAGAACAATAAGCACAACTTTCCCATCAGATTTTTCCATGTGGTACATCTGTGGATTAGGGAATAGGTAGGCAGAGAATTGAATGACTTCTCAAATTAATACAATGAGATGAAGAAGGAAAACAAGACTGTCCTATTTTTGTGAGGTGGTGCTTCCTGCCTAAAGAGGGATGAATCAAAAATAAGCCCAATAAAATTTAATTCATATATTATCTTTCTTCTGAATAATTAAAAATGGCTTCATAATTAGGTTATGCATCATGTAGTCCTTAAAACCTCTCTATTCATTAGCTTTTCCAGGCAGTGGATATTTTTGAGCACATGTGCTGTATGGTGAGACTCACTATGTTAAGTGCTGTCAACATAAAATGAAAAGACACTATCACTGTCTACTGGCTTACAGAACTCCCATCGAGTGGAAGAGAGGTGAAAAGGCAGCTGAATATGCTAGTAAAAATGTTACTGATTTGCACAGAGTATTATCGAGTTATTTAAGCTCATCCCTAGGGCTGGGGACAGAAATATCAGAGGATTAAGAAAAACTTTCCATCCACTTGAGGATGGAACTCCTTTTCTGAGTGCTACAGCATGCCTGAAGTTAAGTCAGCCAAACAAGGAACTGGCATGTGGTGGGAGGCAGCAATCCCTTCATGTGCCATCCATGGAGACAGCTAGAGCCAAGGGGGAAGTGAGAAACATGTCAGTATCTCAGCATGTGGGTGAACTCCGAGCCATGCAATGTCTCTGGAGCTCAGGCTGGGAGGGATGTGGCTAGAACAGTAGCAGCCAGGGGCCTGCTCGTGGGACGTCTTGTGTACCGTGCCAGACTCTGCAGACTGAAGCCAGTTGGAGGCAACATTTTCACCACTTTGTAAATGTGTAGAATGTTTTTTCGCAAAGTTAAATTTATTCAATGGAAGAAACTGGCCATTTTTTCCCCCTGAGATTACAGTACTGTATATTGTGTGCATGCATGGTTTAAAATAATCTTTTCTGAAAGGATAAAAGATGGCATTTTAAAAAGTAGTCCTTCCTTAGCAAAATATAAATTTGGCATATTCCTGTAAGTTTCTAATATTAAAAAAAATTATCCTGGTCTGTATATTGAAGAGACAGAGAGCTACTGCTGAAGGGAAGGGAGTAATTAAAGAGATTCAGCAATAGGATAGCATAGCTGGATTTACACTCTAAACAGGTATTTTTCAGCTCTGTGGAGAGTGAATTTGAGGGAGACCAGAGGGAGGGAGATTATTGATGAGTTAATGATCTAAACTAGTAAATGATGAAGGTCTAATCTAGCACTGGAGCAATAGGAAAGATGGGGTTTGGGGGACAAATTAAAAAATCTATTTATAAGAAAATCAGCAGGACTTGGTGACTGGATACAGGAGGAAGGGAGAGGAATGAATATAGCCTTTCCCTTTGGCACCATATCAAGTGGTAGAGTGAGCTTTTTCATGTTCATGAATGGCTGAGGCTACTTGGGAGCAAATACAGTTATTTGCTCCCATTTGTCTCTGTCTTGTACAACTGACAGAAAGATGGAGGAAGGCAGCAAAGTGACCTTCACACAAGACCAGCTGCCTTCAGGATCAAACCGCTTTGGAAAAAAATCTCCATAGGTACCAGCTTTAAGTTTGGTGGAAACAGAAGCTTTTGATTGTGATTGGGACCTCGTATAAAACAACGTAGCATGGTGTGGGGGCCGAAGGGACAGACACATAGGAAAGACATTGTAAAAGCGCAGCAATGGACCAGGACAGATGTGAGTCATGTGTATGATGCTTGCCTTGCTCCTTCACATAATCAGCACAAGTGCTAATGCCTTATCTCTTCTTCCCACTTCTAATTCCTACATGGAACTGAAAATGGCAGTCAGCTCTGGCCAAGGGTCATAGCTCAGATGGGTCTTGGTTGTAAGGGCAAAGATAAACCTTTTGCCATCTGAGAGAAAACTGATTTAATTGTGTATTTGGTTTCCATTCAATCACAAACTGTGTATTTGATTCACAACTTGTGAAACTACACTGCTTTCACTACTAAAGCGCAAACCACACCCTAACAGGTAGTTGAGCACTCTCTGGAAAAAGAAATTTCCTGTATTTACTGATGATGAATTAGTTAAGAAAATAGAATTCAAATTGCCAGTCTTCTGACCACAGATTGTGATCAACAGAATGTAATACTACAAGTTAAAATGCTGAAGTGTCCTAATAAGGAGCTGGTAAAATATACAACACAGTCTTCAGAAGATTGCTAGGAAAAGACTTATTGAATAATAATAAAAACTCAGGAGACAAAGCCATGTCTCCTGAGTTTTGATTCTACTTGACTCTGGGAGAAAAGTATGTTTCAAATGTGGAAAACAGTCAGGACTTGAATTTCAGAAGGCTGTATTACAGCATATTACAGCAGGAAATTAACTCTGAAGGAATTACCTGAAAATAAAATTAAAAGATAGCCACGGAAGATGAGGCTGCTGAAATGATGTTGTCCTTCAGGGAATGGCATAACTTTGAGTTCAACAACCGGTAGTCACGCTGAAATATTAACAATCATTCTTCACAGTGGCCACTTACAGGGCAGGATGTGAAATTGCATTATTCTCTCAAAAGGACTCCACCCCATTCTCTTAAAGTGTTAATGTTGTTATGAGGTAATGGGAGCTAACTGACTTTCAGTTACATTTACTTTCAAAAAGTAAATAGTGGACTTAAATGAAATTAGCTGATAAAGTTCACGAAACAACGCATTCATCAGGGACAGGCTGAGCACTGATATTCTGTGAGCGATCCCCAGCTGTGGGTACAACTGACCTGTTGCCTATGCAGCATTAATTTTTTTTTCTTCCACTTTCTAATAGTACCCAAACTTCTCTTGAGGACATCACTGTTCTCCCTACTATGTAGTAGCCCTAGAATTCTGGTGCCATTGTCCCCACCTCCAGCTGTTTACCCCAGAAGGGTACTCTCATTTTCCATGACACAAGAATTGGTTGAAGGAACCCCAGTCTGAGCCAATCAGTGCATGATATGACCCTGACCATATGGGTGATTCAATCTATGTGAGGCTCTAGGATTTCGTGGATGTGAACGAGGAAGCGTGAAGTTCTGGTTTTGTTGGCAGCCATCTTTTGATCATGAGAGCAGCCAGTGTGAAGACTAAGCCCATATGAGGAGGAGAGAGCGCCAAGAGAGCTACAGACAAGTGGAGCCAGTCCTGATAAAACAAGATTCACGGCCTGCGTTTCCCGGGGACTTTCCACTACATGGAACAGTAGATCCCCTTTATAGTTTGCTAGTAGGTTTGTCTGTTGGGTCGTTGGTTGGTTATTTGCTTCACTGATGCAGGGGGATGAACAGAAATGTAAAGCTTGATTCTATGTCTTTACATTTACACAAGTATTCACTTTGGTTCTCTATCCTTAAGTTTAACTGTGAACTGACTGGGTTTCCTCCCTTACCCCTTCCTAGCAGGCAACACTAGCAAGATAATTTTCCTTTTACATTTGTTGGTGTGTCATGCTGAAAAATCTGACATTCTTTCAGAGTCTACTGAGGGGAAAACAAGGTGGTACCTAATGCCCAAGAGAGTGGGGAGAAAGACCTTCAGGCTGTGGGGAGGGCCAGAGCTTCCTCTGATTCATTTCTCAACCACAATCCTGTTCCAAGGCTTCCCTGGATATCCAGACATCATTTTACATACATTATTAAGAGGTTGGTGCTTGAGTTTAAGACTTGTCCATCAGTGTGAGTCAGACTAGTATGAAGATATCTGCGTAAGTGATGAAGTATGTCTGCCATGAGCTTACATGCAGAGAGGACTGATCGTCTTCTAGGGGAGATCTCATTCTATGGAAAGTCCAGGAGACAAGCTTGATATACTGAAGAAAACCTTAATTTTTAGAGCAGAGACATGATTCAGAGCACAGCTCCATGTAGACTCACATCTTGTTCCTGAGATGGGAAGGAAAGGGCTATGGGTAAGAAATGAAAGAAGCTAAAAATGAAGAAAGTAGGAGGTGTGGGGAAGGAAAGAAAGGATAAAGAATGTGGCTAGGTGTGATCTTCATGGACTGAAATTCTGCTGCTTTTCCCCACGTGGCTGTCCCTCCAGCCTGGTCAGGGTAATGGTGAACCCAGAAGGGCTGACAATTAGTTATAAAAAAAAAAAAAAAGCAAACAACCCCAAATTCCAAAATGATAAAATCAGGTAACAGCAGAAAATATAGCTAGAAACTATCACCTTGAAGAAGGGTTGCAATTTCATAGAAAATTACTGGTTCTTCAAACATTTACCAGGTATCAAAACTGCTCTCACTGGAAAAGATGCAGAAAAAAAGCTTTATTTCCTTCAAGTGAAAAATGCTTACAGTGTGTAATGTTTTTGTAGAATACCAACTGTAGGCAATTTCTTTTTTTTGAGATGGATTTCATTCTGTTGCACAGGTTGGAATATGGTGGTGCGATCTTAGCTCACTGCAACCTCCACCTTCTAGTTTCAAGCTATTCTATTTCCTCAGCCTTCTGAGCAGCTGGGATTACAGGCACCCACAACCATGCTTGACTAATTTTTGTATTTTTAGTAGAGATGGGGTTTCGCCATGTAGGTCAGGCTGGTCTCAAACTCCTGACATCAGGTGATCTGCCCACCTCAGCCTCCCAAAATGCTGGGATTACAGGCATAAGCCAGTGCACCTGGCCAGTGAGATTTTTCTCAAAAGCAATTCTGGTGTCAAGAAAAAATAGATCCCAGGGGAAATTACCTTGATGTGATGGTGGCCTCCAACTTTACTACAGTCAAGCTATCCTAGGTGTCACAGGACAGAAAGGCTCAAAGACTAAATTTAGATGCTCAAATTGCATGGCTTATTGGATCTATCTAGAACATTCATCAAGGTGTAAGGGAAAAAGAAATATGAGGTGGGGGTATACAGGGTGGAGTGGCCATGCCACTGAATCCTGTATTACACAAGTGCTCACATATCCCCTCTTTTTTCTTTCCCTCCAACTCTCACTTTTCTTTTCTCTCACTAACTCCCCTTCACATCCATTTTTTTTTTTTTTTTGCTAATGGTGCTATGGTTACAAGGACCAGAGCTTGAACAAGGGACTTAGCAAGCTGAAAATGTCTGCAATCAATGCATGTATGTTCCATTGAAGAGACAGGGGAGCAAGAACACCTGGCTACAGCTGTAGTTCAATTAGTTTGCAGGCAGCTGGGAACTTTGTCTTTTTTTTTTTTGGAGACAGGATCTCACTCTGTCACCCTGCTGGATTGCAGTGATGAGATCTCCCAGCTTCAAAAGTTCAAGTGATTCTCCTGACTCAGCCTTCTGAGTAGCTGCGATTACAGGCACCCTCCACCATGCCCAGCTAAATTTTGTATTTTCGATAGACATGGTTTCACCATGTTGCTCAGGCTGGTCTTGAACTCCTGCCCTCAAGTGATCCACTCCCCTTGGCCTCCCAAAGTTCTGGGATTACAGGCATGAGCCACCATGCCCAGACTGAACTTTGTCTTTTGGGCAGAGCACATGCTAGCCTAGAATGGGGCCCCCAGTGGCTGGCCAGTTTGGAGGTAACAAAACCGTCAGTATGGAGGTGGCTTGATTTATACCTTATGATTTGGTCCTTCCACCTTTTCTCTTTATAAGTAAATATGCTTGAATGTTCCATCTTTTTAAAAAAATCACATAATCCATTCTATCTTTAACGTGTCTTACTGTTGACTATCTATAGTGAACAAATCTTGCTAATTCTGCTCATGTCTCATAAACTACCTGCTCACTCACTGTTTTTATTCAGCACATGGTCTAAGTTTTGTCCATCCTACTTGCTTTTCTTGTTTGTGAAAGCAGAACTGAAAATTTTCAATTAATAGCAAGCACACATTACAGATAAGCTTTGCCTGCCTCACACAGAGTGCCAATTCCCATTCTCACCATCACCTGCAGTTCAGTGAAAGAACTGAGTGAAATGAACTAAAAACATGGCGTCTATCCTGCAGCATCTTAGGAACCAAGAATGGTCACTACTGCTGCTGCTAGCATGTTTCATTGAATGCTTACTCTTGGGAAACATGTTTGACATGCATTATCTTACCCAGCCCTCATAATGAACCATGAGATAGGTATAATATTGAATGTACGGGTAACACAACAGAGGCTCAGAGAAGAAAGATGATCTGTCAAATGGCATGCAGAGAGCAGAGCAAGAAAAGGAGCCCCAAACTCTCTTACCCCAAATTTCCTCTTCCGGTTACTGGGCTAGGGTCTTCCATTCCCAGAGCCCCATCAGGGCTCCCAGGCATTCTTCTCCTCTGTGCCCTGCTCTCACCTCCTCATCCTTCCTTCTGTGAATGACGTACATCTCTGAGCTCCTACAGGAACCTCCAGGTTGGCTGATTCCTCATGTGCTCATTTAAATAATGATGTGACACTAAAATCCAGGTCACATGTGAAGCAAATTAACAAGGATTACTTAGTTAAAATAAAGTCAAAGATCCACACAGTATATTTGATCAGATAGTGGATGTAAATGGGTTGTGAAAACTATATGTGAGAAGGAATGACCACATTGTGTAGTCAGACAAAAAATATAGCCAGAGAGAGGCTGATGCAATAAGAGATACACACAAGTGTTATTATGAGCCAGATGTACATGTATTATTTCAAATCTTCACAACCACTCTGAACAATGCATATAACAGAGAGGAAAATGAGGCACAGCCTGGTTAAGAACATGCTCCAAGTCCCTCAGCTAAGAATCAGTGGGGCTGAGTTTTGATTCCAGGCTGTGGTTATTCTTTCTGCCATACCAACATGTACCATATGGCAACATGGAAGAGAGAACATGGAGGCTGGAAGGGAAACTAGAGGTCTGTAGAATATGTCTTTTTTTCCTATAAAGGAGGAAATGGAAGTCTTTGAAAATGGAAAATATAAAATCAGAATTATAAGTCTCAGACTAAAAAGGAAATTACATTTGGATAAATGAAAAGAAAGCAACCTTTGTTAACCCGAGTCTAGCCAAGTTCAGTACAGTATGTTTTTCCATGTCCCAAAATGTTAAAAATGCTTCAGGGCATTAGGAAGATCATTAGCTGGATTTATTAAGCTAAAGACAAAGATCTCAAGTCAGATTGCTATTTACTAAATGTTCTGTGCTTTCCCATTCGTGGTCTAAAAAGATAAGAACTCTCAAGTTTATTTGGCATATACTCATGTGTTTACAAAACATGCTGGTCCCAGGTCCTGGATCTCACTAGTTTCCGTATCCACTCCAGCATTTACAAGTACAAATCTTAATTTCTTTGCATCCATGCACATCAAGTTTTGTAAAACAAAGCTTAATTGTAAAATGCCATGGAACATGACTAGGTTAGAAAACAGTAATATTTTATCACTTGTATCAACTATAAACCATTTCTAATCTCTTAACTGCCAAAGTTGAATTTCCTGCTGGGATTCTCTTTTATTCATTTCCTGCCTTGTATTACATTCCCTGCCCCCTGCTGACTATAATATGTAGTTTAACTTCTGATGGTTGCAGTAGTTGTTGTGGTATCTCCAGACTGCAGATGTTTTTGATACGCTGAAATGAAAGAAAAACCTATCTGACAGCTTCTAAATCTGGATGCATTATCAAGTTGCATTCATCTACAGGTTACAAAGTGAATTAGTGGCAGAATGGGATTGAAACTGAGGCAGCGGATATGTAGGAGAGCTGTCATAAATTTGTCTCCACAGATAAGTAGTTTTGCATCTAATTTCTGTCAAAGAGAATGACCTAATATAGCACTCTAAAGCAAAAATAATCATTTTTGTTAGAAGCCTTTAATTGGCTTATGTAATTGGTCAGTATATTTAGTTACCTGGGAGTACATTTTTTTCAGTTAACTCGTGTTAAAAAGCTAATCAGAAAGTTTCATTATTTAAAATTTGACATTTCCAGAGTTTATTATAAAGTTTCAATGGCTGTGGTAGGAAATTGTTAACTGTTACTTTTGGAAATTTCAGGCTAAAGGAGTATCTTGAGCTTTGAATGTGTAACTGAATGGGAGCAGCACCAGAACTATTTTCTGAGAAAAGCTGGACCCAGATCATGGGGACTCCCTCAGCCTGTTTCTGTGCAAAGGTATGGTAGGTCTCCATAAAGAACACGAGGCCTGGCTTGGCATCTTGATTTTCACAAGATATCACGCTTGTGTTATCTTTTCCTCAGCTGCTTGATCAATCTTTTCTTTTTTTCAGATGGGGGTCTCACTATGTTGCCCAGGCTGGAGTGCAGCCACGATTCACAAGCATGAGCATAGCCCACTGCAGCCTCGAACTCCTGGGTTCCAGCAATCCTCCCACTTCAGCCTCCTGAGTAGCTGGTCCTACAGGCATGCACCACTGTGCCTTGCTTTAATAAATCTTATTGAACTGTTTTGCTAGGAAATATAACCGATGCTGACGACCAACTCTCAAAGGAGCGCATGAGGAGATTCCCCTTGTGTTTTAACTTCAATCCCAGAAGCAAGCCAAATCTTGAGGACCCACACCATGGAAATTTCAGGCTAAAGGAGCATCTTGAGCTTTGATTGTGTAATTGTGAATGGGAGCAGCACCAGAACTATTTTCTGAGGAAAGCTGGACCCAGCCCATGGGAACCTTCTCAGCCTGTTTCTGTCCACAGGTATGGTAGGCCTCTGAATTGCTCTCAGATGCTCTGCTCTGGCATCTTGTTAGGCTAAACAGCTGTGGGATGATCACTGTTGAATTTATACCCACTGGCAAGGCTCCTCCTTTCTGTGTTGTATAAAACTTATCTTGCCATTCTGTTTGAAGGGTAATGGTGGCGGTAGCAGAAACCAGGGAAGTTTGCCTTATGTCCTCTGGTCTTGGTGGCCACCTGCTGGTTGGTTATTTCCGCTGATTGGTCATTTGCCCTGAAGTGGGTTGGTGACAATGGGTATTTATGGAACAGTCATCCATCACTGTCTGAATACGTACTCAAAAATCTGTTACTGAATACAAGGGGTTTGATCTAGGTCCCATTGCTTGCCCCATGAAAAGAGAGTACTGCCAGAAAAGAAGGGTTTATTATTTTATGGGTGAAGTCAACCAGGGAGATGGGAGCCAAGTCTCAAATCACTCCCCCCTCTCAGTTAAGGTCACGGGTTTACATAGCTGGGAAGGAAAACAGAAGGGGCAAGGAAGAGGAGTTTGTCAACAGGCAGCAGGCGGTTGAGTGAAGGGTCTAGTGTCTCATCGTAACCACATGTAAGAAAATAGGAATTAGGGATGGCTAAAAAGCGGAATTGGTGAACAGGCAACAGGTGCATCTCATTGTCTGGGTGCAGTGATCCTGCAAGCCTCAGCTCCCCGCTGGCATCTGAGAGGCCTGGTGATCAGTGTCTTGAGAAAAGATGTAAGTGTAAAACTGGACTGGTTTCGGATCTTTTCTTCGAATTGTCGCCTTGTTTCCTAAATATCTCCTCCCACGGTCCTCCTCATGGTTTCCTTCCACAGTCCTCATTGCTCAGTACTGCGTTTTTTTTTTTTTTTTGAAATGCAGTCTCACTCTGTCGCCCAGGCTGCAGTGCAGTGGGCAATCTTGGCTCCCTGCAACCTCTGCCTCCCAGGTTCTAGTGATTCTCCTGCCTCAACCTCACAAGCAGCTGGAATTACAGGCACATGCTACCATGCCTGGATAATTTTTGTATTTTTCGTAGAGATGGGGCTTCACCTCAACTCCTGACCTCAAGTGATCTGTCCACCTTGGCCTCCCAAAGTGCTGGGATTACAGGTGTGAGCCACAGCACCCAGCCAAGTACTGCCCTTTTCTTCCACAGAACGTCATTCATGTGCAATGAAAACATTCTGGTCCCAAGCCCTTCTGCTTTCTCAGGTTTCTCCTGGATCTCAGCAGTCTCTGTATCCACTCCAACTTCTACTGACTTCTCAGGAGGGAAGGCTGAACACTAGCCTCAGTTTAGGTGAGGAGAAGTAAGTGGTGGCGCTTTAGCTCTATCTGAGGTATCTAAAGCTAAGTATGTTTCCCCATTAGGCCTAACTACCCATTATGTACAAATGGGACTTCAATACTCATGCCAAGTACAGCTGAACCAAACCTAGTCCAGTCCAGGCTCAATTTCAGTTGGAGGTAAAGATTATTTTCATATGCTTCCTCCTGTCTCAAATCTTAGCTCTAGATCTCCCGAAACCATTGTTCAAATGGCTTGGGGCATTTTTTCAAGATGATTGCCACAGGAAAAATTATACAACTTTGATAAGAGATTACAAAAGAAAACCTGAATTAATGGAGAGACAGATCATGTTTATGGAAAGGAAGAAAATATAATAAAGATACCAATGTTTTCCAACTTAAATTATAGATTTAATGCAATTGAAAGCAAAACCATAAAACTTTCTATATGCTTATTTCACCACTTACATGGAAGGGTAAAGGGTCAAAAGTAGCCAGAATACTTCTCAAGTACCAGGTATCAGAACTTAATATGAAGCTGTTGAAGGAAACTGAAATATTTTCTCCCAAATATATTTTCTTGACCTATTTTGAAATGGCTGCTGCAGGCCCAGCAGATTGTGGTGGGAGAATATTGCGACTATTGAGAATCCTCATTAATGTAGCAAGACCTTCCCTTTCTAGACATTTCCCAGACCTAGGTGAGATTGAGTCTGGCACCTTCAAAGGTCTGAAAAGAGACATTTACCATCTATTCTCTGAGGAATGCTATCTATAAAGCTTCAGCTACATAACAAGGCCACCTTTGGTAGCTACACCACCTCCTTTGAAACCTCACATTAAACCTGATTTACCAACATAACCTGTTCTTGGCCATGTTCTGAGTCCTCATTCTTTCTGTAACCTCAAGATGGTATATAAGCTTCTGTACCTGATTGTCAGGTTGAGCCTTCCTTCTGAAGCCTCCCATGTATTCTGCCTTTTGCAAGTTGATTTTTCAGTGAAACCTTAGAGGGTCAAGATTCCCCTTGGCTCCCACACTGTAGTGATTAAGATACTGAGATAACAGTAGACGGATAGAAATGGGGTAGGTATAGATATATCATATAAGTACTCCCCAAGTGCTTATTGATTAGATATTAAGTAGTAAGTTCAAAATTCTTATCACATAGCTTTATAGTGGAGATGTATGGCATACACCAAACTAACCAGGTATTAAAAGTTCACTTCACCAGTAATGGGACAAATCAACATCATGTGCCTCCTCATATGCTGCACCAAGGAGGACACAATATCAGTTTGGCGGTGTTCTGGAGCCAAAAATGCAAAACCTGAAGCTACTAATGAGTAAACCCCAGACAAACTCAAAACAAGGGACAATTCTACAAAGCAATTGGCTGGTACTTTTCACAGGTGTCAAGGTCATGAAAGATAAGACAGAAGAGCTGCTCCAGAGTGATAAAGATGAAGAGGAGCACAGACAGCGGGCAGCCATCAAGCAGACCGAGAGGCAACACTCCTCTTCTGAGGAATCCAGGAGCCATTCGGCTTCCCTATTATCTGAAGCTGGCATCTGGTACCAGGCTTCTTTCACCCCAAATTTATAAGTAACTACAATTTCTATACACCTCTGGAATGCGTGCCTGTTGAAACTGACTGTGTGACCCATGCTGACATCAAGGCACCCAAATGTCTACAAATATAATCATGTATCATAACATACGTGGCTAATATGGCTTCAATTACCCTTAAGCTCCCACTTTAAGGACCATAAATACCCCTAAGGAAAAATCCACCATGACGTGATCAGTCTTCTCTTGTGAGATGCCAGGCTATACTCTTCTGCAGCATTCTATCTATCAAACTTTCCTTTTCAGATCTATACTGTTGTGGATAAATTATTCTTACTACCTGTGAATCAATCACTTTCCATTGCTGGGGCTCTGACACCTGGCCCAGCAGAGACATGGAACTCTTCGCAGCATGCAATCCTGGACTACATCCTAGACCCTGAGGGAAACAACTGGCAAAATCTAAATGAAGTGTGTGGATTTGATAGTAGTCTTATATCAGTGTTATTTTCTTGATTTTGATGGTTGTATTTGCCTATGTAAAAGACCATCTTCACTTGTAGGAAATACATATTAAAGTATTGAATAATATCGTCTCATATTTTAAACTTATTCTCTGAAACAGTTCAGAGAAAATTATGCATACCTAGGAAGAGAAATGCATGAGAGAGAGAAGTGGGGGTAAGAGAGAGAATACAAATTATAAGCTAAATGTGATAAGATGTTAACAGCTATGGAATTTGGGTAAAGGATAGAGACAGAAATGGTTTGTATTTTTCTCTCAACTTTTCTGAAAGTTTGTTATTTTAAAATAAAAGTTAAAATATATTGAGAACTCTTACAAATAAGAAAACCATAATGACACAACATAAAAATGGGGGTAAAATGTAAACAAACATTTTACACAGAGGATATACATGTGGCCAATACAGCCACAGTGATATTTTTGACATCACTGGTGATTCCAGTTAAGACCATAGTGGGGTACCATGTACCATTTTGCATTTTGTTTAACTGTCAAATGTTTTAAAATCTAAAAATATCAAGTGTTTCAAAGGCTTTGGTTTCAAATTGTTTGTTATACATTTCTGAAAGGAGTGTAAGTGCAATTTGTTGCTGTCATTCTAAGGGACATTTTGTCACTCTCTCAGAGTTGAATGTTTGCATACTGGGTGTGACTTAGCAATTCCACCCCTAGGTACATATCTAGGAAAAACTCTCATATACACTTACACCTGGGGATATGTACAGCATACTCACAGCAGTGACACTTAGAATAGGGAAAATCCTAAACGCCCATTGGTGGAAGAGTGGGCAAAGAACTGTGGTACATTCACACCACAGAACATTGTAGAGCAGCTAAAACAAAAGAACTGTAAGATGGAAGAATTTTAACAATAGAAAATGAAAAAGGAAGCCATTCCCCAGTCACATACAGTGTGATACCATTTTTGCAAAGCGAAAACTAAAATAAAAAAGTTTTGCAAAGAGATTCATAAAACTGCATAAAAAGAATGCAAGAGGAGGGTGGACACGTGGAATGTGTGGTTCATTGCCACAGAGAACACCATGCCCTAAAGGTGAATTGATGTTTCTAACGTTAGAAACTGAACATTTTTGATAACTTTTAATTAACAAGCTTTTCCCCAGCTTTTATTCATCAAGTTTCTAACGTCTTAGAGTTTAGTCTTATCCAGGATATCTGTTACACAGATTTGGCCTATAGTTTTTTATAGTGAGCAAATATGAAAATTTACATATATATGCTAAAATATATGCTCCATGAAGACAGATATTTTTGTCTTTTTACTATTGTGTCTCCAAAACCTACCACAATATCTGGTATAAAGAAGACAGTCAATACTTAGTATCTACTAATCGATAACAATGAACGCAAATCTGTATTTGTCAATGTTAAAGGGTAACATTGCAGTAACATGAAATGTCCAGTGGGTGGAACCCATGTTACATTTTGTAACGTGAAAAATTTTGATGAACGTTTTCTTGCCCTTGGGTGAATTTTCGGTGGTTCTGTAGGACCTCTGTAATAAGCCTGGAATTTCTTTGAAGTATACTAAATGTGCAGAACTGCAACCTTTTTACTGTGGCATATTTGTGTTTAATGAACAACTTTCTAAAACTTAAACCATTTGGCCCTTGAGTTAATATCAAGTAAACTATTTTCCCTCTCTACACAATTCAGTTAGGTTGCTAAGTTTATTTCTAGGTTAAAAAAAAGCTAAAAATGTAAAAAAAAAAAAAAAAGGAGAAAAAATCTGTTTAAAATAGAATAAGTGGTAAAACGGTGGTAAACAATGTAACATGAATGCCAGCTATGATGATAATGTCTAAGGAAAAAAGAATCAAAGCAATTTTCCAAAGTATTTCTATACCCAAAGGCCTGACATTGATGTAAGCACAGGGCATTTGTCTTACCTTATTTAATTTAGCTTCCTTTCTTGAGTCACTTGCAGAAACTCGTCAGTTACATAGAGGTTCATCCTCATATGGCTCTGTGCATCTGCTAATCTGGCCCATCTCTAAGTCCTCCCTAGCTTGAAACATTTTCACCATGCTCTCCAAAATTCAGTACCTATCATCTGCAAAATTCCTAGATCCTTTATTTCTTCTCTGAACACTGTTTGCTTTTTTCTCAATGGAAACCTGGCTCTAGTATGAGGAGCCTGCTGTCTTGCATGTCGTTTTTTTCCCTACACCCCTCTGACCATGAGGCCTTGGGGGGTCGACGCCCACCGGCCCTCATTGCTGTCTCCAATCATTCTTCTCCCACCATCTTAACCCCTAGCTTTGAAGTCTTTGTCATCAAACGATTGCACAACCCCTTCCTACTACAGTCATCTACTTCTAGTCCCTCCTCTTCATTTCTATAATATTTTTAGATCCTGGCTCACTGTCAATTTCCCCCTAAAAGTCCTGTGACAAGTTTTGATTATTTCAGTATCCAGATAGATGATCATTTCAAAACATAGGCTCCAGGTTCCTTAACCTCCTCCCCTTTAGGGATCTTCTCTTCTACCTTACCTCAGTCATTTATTCCCATGGTCACAACCCTTGCCTTTGTATTGACCAACAACTACATTCCAACTTTAATCTCAGTTTCCAGCATATACTTCCTCACGATTGCATTCTATCAAAATACTCTCTCGGATGCCTTGTCTTCCCTTTCCCAATTCCACTGGACCTTCAGTCCATTGCTTTGATCACCTTTTCTCCTTCTCTCACTCTCCCCTATCACTCACTTTACAGCCTTATGTGGAAGGGATTCCATGCTTTCACATTATTACAACTTTCTTGCATGTTGCTGTATGTCCTTGCTTTGTCCTTTATTACAGTGCCTGAAAAACCTGAACCCAGTTACATCGAACTCTCTGCCTATTCCAAGCCTGCCTCCTTGCAGCTGGATATGACTGGATAAAGACCTATAGCCATGACTACCAGGCCAATGTTAAATTTATATGATCACTAACTCGAGTGGAATCTTTGGGATACCTGGCAGTTCTGTTTCATCATACAGTCCATTCATTCTCACATCCTCTAGAAAAGTGTTTTTCAAGTTATGAACTTAAGAACTTAAGTAGATTAAAGCTGAATAAAATTTAATTGGGCGCACAGCATGAAATAAGGATAACTACTTATTTCATGAAATGCTTGTTTCAGTTATATGCGTATGTACATTTATATATACACACACATGTGTAATATGTTTGGGATATAAAATGTGCTGTGAATTAAGTTCTAGGCAACTTTTTAACATTTTCCTCCTTCTCCTTGAACTTCCATCACCTTCTTTTTCTCTTCACTTTCATCTGATGATTCTGCTTCTTATTTTACTAAGAAAACAGGCGGACTCAGAAAAGAACCTCTGCCTCTATCAGCCTATGCATGCCCGCATTCTTCTCTCCTTCCAGCTACTCTCTGCATCTCTAAGCCTAGCCCTTCCACATGTCTCCTAGATCCATCCCATCATTTCTAAACTTCTAATTGAATTACCTAGTTACTAGTAATTATGAACTTCATGCAGATTCTTTCTAATGTATCATCAATTTCACCAACTCTCCCTATATCATTCTTATTAGTATCAGGCATTCAGCAGTAGCTCCCATCTTAAAAACAAATACCCAGGGAGGGGAGTATCACACACTGGGGTCTGTTGGGGGGAAATAGGGGAGGGACAGCAGGGAGCGGGGAGTTGGGGAGGGATAACATGGGGAGAAATGCCAGATATAGGTGATAAGGAGGAAGGCAGCAAACCACACTGCAATGTGTGTACCTATGCAACAATCTTACATGCTCTTCACATGTACCCCAAAACCTAAAATGCAATTTAAAAAAAAAAAGCAAATACCAAATCCAAACAAAGCCTTTGGTGATTCCTCTCTAGCTACTATGGCATTTCTGTTTCTCTTTACAGGAATAGTCCTCTAAAGAGTTGTCTACACTTTCTGTTTCTGAGGATTTTCCTTTGCCCTTACTTCAGGGGGCTTTTATCCCCACTCTTCTACCAAAACCTTTTAATCAAAGTTATCAGCGACCTCCTCTGTTCTCTAATTTCCTAAATTCAATGGGCTTTTCTGAAAGAGATCACTCTCTCCCCCTTGCAATACTTCCCCACTTGACTTTCAGGCCACGAGGCTCTGCTTTCCTGGTTTTCTTCCTACCTTCCTACTTCACAGGTCATTTCTTGTAAATGTTGGAGTGCTCATGTCAGACTTGGAGAGTCCAAGGTCTCATCCTTGAACCTCTTGTCTTGTTTATTTATACTTATTCCTTGATACTTTCATCTAGTCTTATCATGTAAATTCCATTTATATTACAATGATTCCCAAATGTAGAGAAACATTTTTGGCATCAGGAACCAGTTTCCATGGAAGCCAGTTTTTCCACAGACTGGTGGTGGGGATGGTTTCAGGATGAAACTGTTCCACCTCAGATCATCAGGCATTAGATACTCATAAGGAGCATGCAACCTAGATCCCTCGCATGCACAGTTCACAACAGGGCTCATGCTCCTATGAGAATCTAATGCTGCCACTGAACAACCAGGAGCCAGAGCTCAGGCGGTAATGCCTGCTCAAGAAACCACCTCTCACCTCCTGCTCTGCAGCCCAGTTCCTGACAGGCTGTGGACCAGTACTGGCTGTTGGGGACCCCCGTTGCAAGGGATGAAAAAAGTCAATTATGTTCTGAGGGGGCTTAAATGTCTTTTAAGGAGTGATATGATAGTAAAATAGACCAGAAGTCCAGAAAAAATGTATTTTACCTTCCTGAAAGTGCTCATTTTAAGAAGCATTGAAACAGTAAATAAAACACTAACTCATAATTAATTAGCAGATTCATAAATTCTCACATTCACCAGACCAAAAAATTAATTTATCAATATGAGAGCGCTCTGGCAAGGAAATCCATTTTTCTCTCCTACCCGACCTTTCTAGAAGGGCCTTTTTTCTTGTTGAAGGTCAGTCTCTCGCCCTAATCCCTTGATCACCTTCTGCAGTTTCCTCGCTGGTGTTTATCATTTATTCTTCACTCATTTATCCATTTAACAGATATTTATTGGATACCTAGGTGTTGGGTAAGTCATTAAGACTAGGGGAGAAGAAAAGAAAAAGATACAATCCAGGGCAGCAAGGAGGTCATAGTCTAGTGAGATTTCCTTTATCTTGAATCTCTGTTGTGAGTGGCTTCTTCTCTGCAGGTTCCAAGCTGCTCACAGTTCCTCTTTCTTAATTTTTCCTCTGGTCGTGGAACTACCAAGTTCTCCTCCCTGCCCACCTCCAGCACTGCCCTACTTTTCTCCCCTTCTCGCTCAGGCCTCTTTCAGGGTCCTCTTACTCTCATGTGTCCCCCTCCTCACCTGCTTTCACTTATCAACTCTCAGTTTGGCTGCAGTCCTATCATACCATGAAATCCTCTGCCAGTGGCAGCATCGACGGCATTCGTCTTGCCAAACCCATTCGTTATTTTCCTGCCTTTGTCTTTTTGGACTCTTCTGTGCATTTTCTTTCTTCTTCATACTCTGTGCCTTCGGCATTCATGAACCCCTTCTCTCAGCCCCGTTCCCTGCTGCTAGGCAACTTCTTCCTGCTTCTTTGGTCGTCTTCCTGAGCTGCTGCTCCCTTGCCTCTCCTCCCCTGCTCTCTGAGCTTCTTCCTCAGTTCATGCTCTCCTTAACAAATCCCATTTGCTCTTTGAGTCTTAGATTTCCTACCCTGATTAATAGAGCCTGCTATTAATCAGGGTATATATCAAACTTCCTGCTGCATACATCTACTTCTATATCAACCTCTCTACTGGTTATATTGACTTGATGTCTCCCAGGCACCTAAACTCTACATATTGAAAGTAGAACTCATTCTCTTCCCTATCCTGTTACAAACCTGCTCCTTCTCCAACATTTTATTACCTTCCTCTGTCTCCTTCTTCGCCACATTCTGTCAATCACCAAGCACACAGATCCTCTGTATATTTATTTCTTGAATTGAGCCCCTCTCCTCCATTGCTAGCACCATTGCTCTGGTTCAGGCCACCGTCATCCCTTGCTTACATCACTTAGAGCTTTTCAGTCTATGCCATACTGTGTCGCACCTCCATTCCCTTAGGTGTATTCTTTGCCTGAAGTGCCCTTTCTTAAACTGGTAGATTTCTTCATCCTTCAAGACTTGCTAGAAAATCTTTCCTGATCTATGCGAGCTTTTCTTTTACTACATCTATTTAAAAAATGAAACATCTATTTTGCGTCTTTAAAAAAACCCCAGTATATAGTAAATTCCGTGAGAATAGGGACCATGCTTTATTGGTTTTTGTTCTTCTGTTCCTTAGCTCAGTGCCTGGCTGTAGGAGGCTTTGAACCTAAATGCACTTAAGATTTTCCATTTGGTGGCAATCTACAAGCTTTAGTACAGCACAACATGCTTAGCCTTTTCCACTTAAAAACAAACATTGCCTGAGAGCTTCCTGCACATGGGCATTGTGCAAGAATGAGCCTACTGTGTTCAGGGAACTGTGAGTGAATTACTAGGGCCCTAGTGTGGTGTGGGAGGAGGGAAGTGGGAGGACAAAACTGGAGAAGTAATCCAGGCCAGATCATGAAGGGCCGTGAACACAATAGCTTTGTCAGAAGGAATATTTGATAGCAGAGTGAAAAAGGATGATGGGGGCAAGATGGGAAACACAGAAGTCTTTTATAAAAATGAATTTATTATGTAGATCACATTTAACTATGGTGTGTCTATTTGGGTTGTACTAACTTTTCAACAGTTTTTAATTGTTGCTTTATTCACTGAATTGTATTGATTCTTGTATTCATTCTACAACCTTAGTGACTCTTAGTGCCATGTATTATGTATAGAATATTTTGGGGATCTCAGAGCAATAGATACTGTCCTTGGCCTCAAAGAAATCATTGCCTAGGAGTAGCACTGGACACAATAATGGAAAAATGTGATTCAGTATCAGTTCTACAGGAGGAGTGAGCACAGGCTGCTTATAGAACATAAAAGGGGAATGAATGACCTCTTAGATGGTAGCCTGGGGAGCCAGAGGTGGCCACCGAGAGCAGTGGTTCCGAGCTGAATTTTGAAAGATAAGCAAGAATTAACCTCTTGAATAAGCTGGAGGCCTGCCAGACTATTCCAGGCAGGGGGAGTAGCTTGTGCAAAGGCCCAAATGAGACAACTGAGTTTCTAGCGGTTGGAATTTATTGTGCTCATGGAAGTAGAACCAGCAATGAGGTAAAGAGGTAAGTAGGCACCCTATGTTAAAGCTTAATTTTTTTTTTTTTTTTTGAGACAGGGTCTCACTTTGTTGCTCATGCTGGAGTGCCGTGGTGTAAACATGGCTCACTGCAGCTTTGACCTCATGAGCTAAAGTGATTCTTTTGCCTCAACCTCCGTAGTAGCTGGGACTACAGGTGTTCATCACCACACCTGGCTAATTTTTGTAGAGATAGGGTTTTGCCATGTTGCCCAGGCTGGTATCAAACTCTGGGCTCAAGTGATCCACCTGCCTTGGCCCTCCAAGTGCTGGAATTACAGGCATGAATCACCATGCCTAGGCAAAGCTTAAATTTTATCTTGCAGAGGATGTCATAGAAGAAAAAATCCTGACCCTCTTTCATTAATGGATTAGATAGAACAAGGTAATAGCTGTGCTACACATTTAAGAGACTGAAGTGGAAACAATAAAGCAAGATAATGACAAAATAGTCACAGCTTTTTGGTAGAAATATTCTTAGAGAAGAAAAGTTAGGGGATATTTTTCTGGTTACCGATTCATATTTCTTAGTTTGGATCTGTTTCTGGCTCATACTCAAAAATGGAATCCAAGAAATGCTGCCATTCCCCAGAGGGCCAATAGTTCCTGTAATAACTACTCTTATGACGTTTCCTGGATATGATAGACTCTCTAGTCCCATATTTCCAGATTTATAAGTCAAAGGCTTGAGAGATTTTCTTGCATCCTCATTACACCATGCAATGGACCTCAGAGCAAATTAACCACAAGCCTTGTGGAGAAAGAAAGGGAGTCTCTAATGGGAACATTTCCTAGCTGACACAGTATCTTCATCCATTAGAACAGACTTGGTCAAAGCTTATTTTTTGTTCCAAAACTACTGGAGTTCCTCAAAATCCTGTATAATGTACCTCTAAACAAAATAATTACTCACCTAGCAAAAGTGGCCAGGATGTCTGTACTTCCATGGCTTTGAGAGATGTAGCCCTATCAGAGAAGGAAGGGGAAAGAACATATTTTAGAATTTAACACTCTCAGTGTGATTTTATTTTCTGTACTGGTTTAACATTGTTATGAATTAGATCATGCTCTTTTCAGATAGAAAGCATGTCTCTTCCCGAGTCGTTGGATGTTTCTTGTAACTAACCTATGGGACTGTGGAAGAAGACAAACACCTTCCTTTGTCATAGGATAAAACACTTTATGTTTAGATTCCTTAAGTGGCTTTTGTTTATAATTCTGTCGTATGACTTTTTTTTTAACCTATATTAATCTATCTTTATTAAGTACTATTGCCTTGTGCACATGCAGTTACAAGCAGCCCAAAAATGTAGAATATATGCTACTTAAAGGAACATAATTCTTCTTTTAAAATTATACTTTAAGTTCTGGGATACATGTGCAGAACATGCAGGTTTGTTACATAGGTATACATGTGCCATGGTGGTTTGCTGCACCTATCGACCTGTCATCTACATTAGATATTTCTCCTAATGCTACCCCTCCCCTATCTCCCACCCCCTGCTATACCTCCCCTGTCCTCCCACCCGCCTGACAGGCCCTGGTGTGTGATGTTCTCCTCCCTGTGTCCATGCGTTCTCACTGTTCAATTCCCACTTATGAGAACATGCTGTGTTTGGCTTTCAGTTCCTGTGTTAGTTTGCTGAGAATGATAGTTTCCGGCTTCATCTATGTCCCTGCAAAGGACATGAACTCATCCTTTTTTATGGCTGCATAGTATTTCATGGTGTATATGTGATGCATTTTCTTTACACAGTCTATCATTGATAGGCATATGGGTTGGTTCCAAGTCCTTGCTATTGTGAACAGTGCTGCAATAAACATACATGTTTATGTGTCTTTATAGAATGATCTATAATCCTCTGGGTATATACCCAGTAATAAGATTGCTGGGTCAAATGGCATTTTTTGTTCTAGAACCTTAAGGAATTGCCACACTGTCTTCTACAATGGTTGAAGTAATTTACACTCCCACCAACAGTTTAAAAGCAGGAACATAATTCTTTTTATTCAATTTTTAAATATATTATGCCTACACATAAGCTGTGACATCTCCCTTAGTATGTTCATTACACTTTGGCCAGTGGAAACCAATTAGTAAATAAATAATAGATAATTGAAAACATTTTAAAAAGTTATCTTTATCTTGGGCTCTTCTCCTAAGCCATTTCAGTGGTAGCCTCCAAAGGGGCATTTTTACAGACTTCAGTTGCACTGTGGCCAAGAGACAAAGGACAGTGTCTATCTGAACTGAAGGTCTTGAGTCCTGTGATGGGGATGTGATAGGGAAGTGGACTGACTGCATTGCTGCCTGCCTAGGATGAGAAGCCTGTGCAGCTCACCTCTCCACCCCAGCCTTTCCCCTGAGACTTCAGTACATCCCAACACAAAATCTCCTTGCCACTCTTGTCAGAACAGGTACCTCCACTCATCATCAGGCTACCTCAGAGGAAGTCAGCTCTTGCTTTTAAGTGCCACTCAGTGGTCTAGAGACTGAACTGGACCACCAAATAAAAAACCTGCTGTCAGAAAGGCACAGTGCTAGGGTACAAGAAAAACTTCAAGACCTCAACATTCCTAGAACCACAGAAGAGAGTATGTTGGTTGCCATGCCTAACACATTGCTATAAGAAGTAGCATTTGAGAAGGCCACTGCACAAAAGCTATACATAACCAAGGAACTCATACAGAGCCTTGGCCCACTGAAAGCACCCAGAAGCAAAGCCAAACAATCATATACAAAAAACACTACAGTCACACTCTCAAGGGAAAAAAGAATTAAAAGAAAATTTTCATTCAAATAATAACAATTCAAAAATGAGAAGGGACAATTTCTTCAGATGAGATGAAATCACACAAGAACTCTGACAGTACAAAAAGATAGTGTTTTGACACCCCCAAAAGATCACATTAACTCTCTAGCAATGGATCCTAACCAAATGAAAATTCTGAAATAATATATAAAGAATTCAAAATATAGATTGTAAGAAAGCTTAATGAGATTCAGAAGAGTGTTGAAAACCAACACAAAGAAACCAGAAAAACAATTCTGACTATGAAAGAAGAGAGACATATTTTTTTAAAATACAATTTTTTAATAAAAAATTCACTGAAGGAATTTCAAAACACATCTGAAAGCTTTAACAGTACACTAGACTAATAAACAGAGGAAAGAATAGAGATTGATGACCATTCTTTTGAATTAAGACAGCCAGAAAAAGTTAAAAATAAACAAAGCCTTTGAGAAATATGGGATTGTGTGAAGCAGCCAAGCCTATGACTTACAGGCATTACTGAGGAAGAGGAATAAAAAGTAGGCAATTTAGAAAACATTTAAGAAAATGATACAGAAAAATTTCCCTGGTCTTGCTAGAGAGGTAGACATTCAGATAGAATAAATTCTGGAAATACCTAGAAAATACTATACAAGACAAATCATCAAATACAGTCATCAGAATATCCAATATCAATGTGAAAGAAAAAAATCTGAATCTTAAAATAGTCAGAGAGAAGTGTCAAATCCCCTGTAAAGGAAATCCAATCAAACTATGGACTTCATAGCAGAAGCCTTACAAGCCAGAAGAGATTGGTATCCTAATTTTGGCCTTCTTAAAGAAAAAAAAAAAAGTCTAGAATTTTATATCTTTCCAAACTAAGCTTCATAAATGAAGGAGAAATAAAGTCTTTCCCAGAATTGCTAAGGAAATTCATCGCCACCAGACCAGCTCTACAAGAAATGATGAAAGAAGTTCTAAACATGGACATGAAAGAATGTATACTAACCACCGTAAAAGCAAACATAAGTACAAAGTTCACAAATCTTATGAAGCAATTACACCATTGAGATTCCAAAGCAACTAACAACACTATGACAGGAAAAATACCTCACATACCAGTATTAATCTTTAATGTAACTGGCCTGAATGCTCCACTTAAAATGTATGGATTGGAAAATTGGATAAAAAAGTAAGACTCAACCATCTTCTACCTGTAAGTGACCCACCTAATGTGTAAAAACACTCACAGACTCAAAGTCAAGGGATGGAAAAAGATGTATCATGCAAATGGAAAACAAAAAAGAGCAGGAGTTGCTGTTCTTACATCAGATAAAACAGACGTTAAACAACAGTTGAATAAAAGAGAAGGGCATTGTATAATGATAAAGTGTTCTATTCAACAAGAAGATTTTAACTCTCCCTAAATATATAGGCACCCAATACTGGAGCACCCAGATTTATAAAATAAATGCTGTTAGAACTAGGACAAGAGAGGCAGCAATACAATAATAGTGGGAGACTTCAACACCTCACTGACAGCACTAGAGAGATCATCAAAGTAAAAAACTAACAAAGGTGGGGGATCCAAGATGGCCGAGTAGGAGCAGCTCTGGATTGCAGCTCCCAGCGAGAGCATGGAGGGTGAGTGGAAGCCACATTTCCAGACGGATTTTTATTGCCCACAGACTAGGAGATTCCCGGGCAGAAGAGTGCCACGGGTCTCCAGCACAACTGTTTCAACCAGCGCGGTGGCTCTCCACTCAAAAAATTCACGTGGGTCCGGGCACTGTTTCAGCTGGTGACTGGAGCACCTGGGAGACAGAGTCACCAGTTCAACTAATAAAAAGGGGACTGAAATAGGGAGCCAGGCCAGGAGATTCCCGGGTAAAAAAGAGCCAATCCCACGCAGCGGGTATCCATACAAAATGTCACACAAATTCAGGCGCCTTTTCAACAGGTGACTGGAACACCTGGGAGACAGAGTCTCCCATTACACTAATAAAAAGGGGACTGAAACAGGAACCCAGGCCAGGAGATTCCCTGGTGGAAAAGCACCTCCAGAGCAGCTGTTTCAGCCGGTGCAGTGGGTCTCTGCACAAAATCTCACACAAATCCAGGTGCCTTTTCAACAGGCGACTGGAACACCTGGTAGAAAGAGTTGTCCATTCAACTGAAAAAAAGGGACTAAAACAGGGAGCCAGGCCAGGAGATTCCTGGGCAAAAAAGTGCCACGAGCCTCCACTGTGGCTGTTTCAGCTGGTGCAGTGGGTCTCTGCACAAGAACTCACACAAATCCGGGCACCATTTCAACTGGTGACTGGAACACCTGGGAGACAGAGTTTCCCATTCAACTGAAAAAAAAGGGGTCTGAGGAAGGAGCCAGGTGATCAGGCACAGCTGGTCCCACCCCCACAAACACCAGCAATCTGAAATGCTCTGGATTGAGAGTTTCACAGTAAGCACAACTGAACCCAAGATGGTCCAGCTCTGTGGAGGAGAGGAGTCTGCCACTGCCAAGGCGGGCTGCCACTGCTGAGGCAGTTCTAACTATACCCCTATAAACAGGACAGCAGGGAAGTTAATACAACAGCTGAGTGGAGCCCACAGCAGCTCAGCAATGCCTCTCCTGGCAGACTGTGACTAGGCTGCCTCCTCACTGGGCAGAGTATCCCTGAAAAAAGGCAGCAGCAAGACAGAAACTTATAAATAAAGCCCCACCTTCCTGGGACAGAGCACCTGGGGGAAAAAAAGGCTGTTATGAGTTCTGCTGCAGCAGACTTAAAAGTACCAGGCTAGCAGCTCTGAATGGAACAATGGAGCTCACAGCTCAGCACTTGAGCTCCTATAAAGGACAGATTGTCTCCTTAAGCAGGTCCCTGACCTCTGTATAACCAAAGAGTCACCTCATAAAAGAGAGCTCAGACTGACATCTGGCAGGTATCCTGGGACAAAGATAGCAGAAGAAGAAACTGGCAGCAACCCTTACTGTTCTGCAGCTGCTGCAGGTGAGCCCCAGGCAAGCAGGGTCTGGAGTGGACCTCCAGCAGTCCTATAGCAGAGGGGCCTGACTGTTAGAAGAAAGATTTAGAAACAGAAAGAAATAACTTCATAATAAACAAACAGGATATCCACTCAGAGAATCCATCTGAAAGTCACCAACTACAAAGACCACAGGTAAATAAATCCACAAAGATGGGAAGAAACCAGCACAAAAAGGATGAAAACACCCAAAACCAGAACACGTTTCCTTCTCCAAGGGATCACAAATCCTAACCAGCAAGGGAACAAGACTGCTTGGAGAATGAGTGTGGTGAATTGACAGAAACAGGCTTCATAAGGTGGGTAATAAGAAACTCCTCTGAGCTAAAAAAAAAAAAAAACGTGTTCTAACCCAATGTAAAGAAACTAAGAACCTTGAAAAAAGGTTTGATGAAATGCTAACAAGAATAAACAGCTTAGAGAGGAACATAAATGAATTGATGGAGCTGAAAAACACAACACAAGAACTTTGCAAAGCATACACAAGTTTCAATAGCCAA
>CAUYQU010058950.1:0-21171 GCA_963574635.1 Cheracebus regulus
GCAGTCTGTCTAAATGACTTTTCTCTTTTTTCTAGGCTGGGCACGGTGGCTCATACCTGTAATCCCAGCACTTTGAGAGGCTGAGGCGGGCAGATCATTTGAGGCCAAGAGTTTGAGACCAGCCTGGCCAACATGGTAAAACCCTGTCTCTACTAAAAATACAAAAGTTAGCTGAGCATGCCTGAAATCCCAGCTACCCAGGTGGTTGAGAAACTGGAATCGCTTGAATCTGGGAGGCAGAAGTTGCAGTGAGCCGAGATTGTGCCTTTCCCCACCCTCCTGGGTTCATAATTGAAAATCAGACACAAAAAAAAAAAAAAAAAAAAAAAAAACTTTCTGTAAATTAATAAAAGAAATGCAGCCTCTTGTGAGCTGGTTTATGTGAATTTCACTCAAAGAAAATTATCAATCCTGAAATGTAGACCAAATTAGGCTTTTTTTTTTTTTTTGGAGATAGAGTTTCCCTCTTGTCGCCCAGGAGGGAGTGCAATGGCACAATCTTGGCTCACTGCCACTTCTGCCTACTGTGTTAGAGCGATTCTCCTGCCTAAACCTCCTGAGTAGCTGGGATTACAGGTGCACACCACCACACCCAGCTAATTTTTGTATTGTTAGTAGAGACGGGTTTTCACCACGTTGGCCAGGGTGGTCTTGAACTCCTGACCTCAGGAGATCCACCCACCTTGGCCTCCCAAAGCGCTGGGATTATAGGTGTGAGCCACCACTCCCGGCCCCAAATTAGGTTTTGAACTTGCAAGACAGGCTGAGCCCAGGACCAGAATCCTGAGAGCTCCTCCTTGGGTCTCTGATGTGAGTTATCCACAGGTGAGGAAAAGGCAGCCATTGCCTTCTCCAAGTGTCTAGCTCCTTTAAAAACTTTAACACAGAAATCCGAATTTCTCATCTTTCCTTAGTTTTTGTTTTCCAGTTAAAAATCATTATTACCAGCAAGCTGTCATGGCTCACATCTATAATCCCAGCACCTTGAGAGGCGGTGGTGGGAGGATCACTTCAAAACAAGAGTTTGAGACCAGCCTAGGCAACATAATGACACACTGTCTCTACAGAAAAAAAAAAAATTTTTAACTAGCAGGGCGTGCTGATGTGCACCTGCAGTCCCAGCTACTCAGGGAGGCCGAAGGAGGAGGATGGGTTGAGCCCAGGAGTTGGAGGCTGTAGTGAGCTATGATCATACCACTGCATTCGACCCTGGGCGAGAGAGTGAGGCGCTATCTAAATAAGTTAAAATAATTATTACTTTCGCTTTGCAGAAATGTTCCTTACTCTGTAGAAAACACTATGCTTTGGCTGACACACTTTCAGTGGGATTTGTTTTAGGAAATGATACGAGACCCTGATACTATTTGAAAGGCTCCATAGCAAGCCTTGAGGGGTTCCCTGGCAGCAAGGGGCAGGCCTGGGCTTACCGCTCAGCAGATGAATCCAGGCTGTGGACTTGCAAGGACTCTGGAGGGCTCTAGCTTCCTTACCATTTTAAAGATGATGGCGAACACAGGCCTGGAGAAGGGAATAAATGAACCCAGGGCACGCGATGGATCGCACTGCGCTGGCAGGAGCAGCAAGACCAAGGCTGTCACATTCCAGAGTGCAATTGGAGTGAAGCGAGTGGCCACAAAACCCTGAACGGAAGACCTGAGGCTTTGCCACTAGCGTTGTCTCTGCAGTGTTGAGCCAAGAGTATGGACTTTGGAGCCAGACTTTCCGAGCCTATGATCGTTCAGAGTCTTGTCTCCTCCTCTGTAAAATGGGGACGGTGGGAAATTCGGACACACGGATGCACTTTGAAGACATAATGCTAAGTAAAATAAACCAGCCAGGCGCAAAAGGGCTGGGACCGGGGCCTCTCTGTGCCTCCCCCTGAGGGCACCCACCCTGATCCCGCAGGAGCCAGACGGGCCCAGCCCTCGGACACGCCGCCCGCCTGCAATTGGACTAAAGCGTGCCGGGCGTCCGAGACGCCCAATGGGGTACCGCGGTCGGGGGGCGTGGCCGCAGGGGCGTGGCCCGAGGCGGAGACTAAGTCTTGGCGCTGGAGTTCGCAGACTCCGCGCTGGGTTTCCAGTCTGGTCGGTCGTTTCCGCCATGGGCCTGGAGCTGTACCTGGACCTCCTGTCCCAGCCCTGCCGCGCCGTTTACATCTTCGCCAAGAAGAACGGCATCCCCTTCGAGCTGCGCACCGTGGATCTGATCAAAGGTAGGCCCGGCTTCGGGTTTGGGGAACTGGAAAGTCAGGAAGGGACAGGTAGGCGTACAGTGGCTTAGGGAACTTCTCCCGGCGCCACCCTCTTCCTGGGGCCGTTGCTGGTCTGGTTTGCAGACCGAACGGAGAAAGATGAGCCACCAGGGAGATCCAAGAAGCGGGAATCCCCCAAGCTCTGCTTGGCCTCACGGAATGGACCACGGGGTTCCCTTGAGGCCGAATAAAGTGGTAGGGACCATGAAAAGAAGCGAGACCAGAGGACAGAAACGGGCGCAGCTGGGTGCAGGGGCACGCGCCTGCCGTCCCAGCTACTTGGGAGGCTGAGTGGGAGGATCGTCTGAGCCCAGGAGTTCCAGGCTGCAGTGCGCTGTGATGGTGTCCTTCAATAGCCACTGCACTCCAGTCAGGTCAATGTAGCAAGACCCCGTCTTAAAAATTTTTTTAAACGAAATAAAAATGGGTGTGACCTGGGCCTAGGGAAAGGCGGGAGGAGAGAGGTTAAGGGTGCCAAGTGTAGAGATTGGGACAGGGTCAAGTGCCTTCTTTGTGGCCCAGCTGCTGAGATTCTGCAACAGCAAGCAGATGAGGCCTCAGCCTAGGACCTGACTTTCCAGCCCTGCCCTCTGCACTCCTCCAGGCTGCACTGGGGTCCCTCTTTGTCCCTTCCTTCCTCTGCTCCTCCTGTTTTGCCTCTAATCTTGTCCTCTGCTTTTTTTTTTTTTTTTTTTTTTTTTGAGACGGAGTCTCACTCTTGCTCTATGGCAGTACAGTGATGTGATCTCGGCTCACTGCAGCCTCCGCCTCCCCAGTTCAAGTGATTCTCCTGCCTCAGCCTCCTGAGTAGCTGAGATTACAGGTGCACGCCACCATATCCAGTTCACTTTTTTGTATTTTTAATACAGATGGGGTTTCATCATGTCCATCAGGCTGGTCTCAAACCCCTGACCTCAAATGATCTGCCCGCCTCAGCCTCACAAAGTGCTGAGATTACAGGCACGAGCCACTATGCTCCGCCCAGGGAGTTTGGTTTTCTGCTTGTTTGTTTTTTGTGTTTGAGATGGAGTCTCGTTCTGTCACCCAGGCTGGAGTGCAGTGGTGTGGATCTCCGCTCACTGTAACCTCCGCCTCCGGAAACTTTGTCCTCTGCCTCTTGTTCCTGCTGGGGAGATAGGTTGCCCCAGGGCATATGCTGGGGGCAGAAGGGGGGCCCTGGGGCTTGGGGAGCCTTACATCCTCTTTTGTTTCTCTGGCAGGCCTCCAAGGCCCTTGAGGGCTCAGCTGGCAGTCCCAGGCCTAGTGTGCGGTGGGGTAGTAGGAGGGGTTGGAAGCAGAACCCGGGTATGGCTGGGTGGGCAAGTAGGGCAACTCTACTTGGCTAACCCTTCCGCCCAGGGCTCCCACTCCCTGGCTGGTCCTCCACCTGAAACTTCTTCTCCATCTAGCATCTTCTGGAAACTGCCCACCTGTTCTGCACAAGGACTTCCTCTGCAGAGTGTGGGGCAGAGGAAAGGGGATGGGGGATAAGAGGGTGTTCAAGCTGGTTGTCAAATGCAGTTGTGCAGAGGGAGGCACGTTTTACCAAGAGAGGGGTTGGTGTTCCTGGCAAAGAAACGATCTGAAGGGAGGACAGAGAGAGGGTAGCAGTCCTGGTGCGGTGGCTCACACCTGTAATCACAGCACTTTGGGAGGCCGAGGTAGGAGGCTCACTTGAGGCCAGTAGTTCAAGACCAGCCTGGGCAAAATAGCGAAAGCCCATCCGTAAGGGGGAAAAAAAGGTTGGGCAGAGGGAGGGGTGGTAGCAGGTGTGGTTAAAGCTGAAGAGTTAAGGTGATTGTGTGTAATTTTGAGGAGCTTCTATCTGATTGTTGGCAATGGGGACCCCCTGTAGACTATGGAGCAGGGCAGTGATGAGACTTAACGCCCTTAGAAGCTTCTCTCAGGCCAGGCACGGTGGCTCATGCCTGTAATCCCAGCACTTTGGGAGGCCAAGGCGGGTGGATCACTTGAGGTTAGGCGTTTGAGACCAGCCTGGCCAACATGGCAAAACCGCATCACTAGTAAAAATACAAAAGTTAGCAGGGTGTAGTGGCGCCTGCCTCTAATCCCAGCTACTTGGGAGGCTGAGGTGGGAGAATCACTTGAACCCTGGAGGCGGAGGTTGCAGTGAGCCGAGATTGCTCCACTGCATTCCAGCCTGAGCAACAGATTGAGACTCTCTCTTAAAAAAAAAAAAAAAAAAAATTCTCTCTGGCAGCATGTGCAGCAGAAAACCACTCAGACAAGCTCAAGCAGAGGCCCAGTGCCCAGGGCACACTGGCCTGTACTTTTCAGGGGCTGCGGATGGGGTGAGAAATCTGTCCCAGCTTCGTCAGAGCCTAAAGTCACAGCTCCGCAGAGCCCAGGGCAGGGTGAAGCAAGGGACACAGCAGGGCCAGCAGAAGTTCTTCCAAGTAAGTAGATATCAGAAAAAGGCCACTTCTCTGGGTGGAAGGGACATGGTAATAAGTCAAAGTCCCCTCAGGTGACCTCCCTGCAGCTCGGGGCACTCTGAATGTGAGTTCATGAAGCTGGCAATAGTGGAAAGAGGAGGTGGCCAGGGTGCGTGCAAAGGTCCAGGCACCTCGCCCTGCATGGTGAGCTCCGTTGCAGAGGGGCAGGCTGTGGGAGGAGGCTGTGCCTGCAGGACTTGGCAAGGAGTGTTGTCCGTTTTGTACCAGCTGGTGGAGTGGCCTCCTCCTCCCCCAGCCCTTCCAGTCTGCCATCCAGGAGTGCAGACTGATGGGAAGAAGAGCTGTGAAACTGGGTTCTTAGCATTGCAGGGAGGGGCACAGGCCATGGAGGGCTCAGCATTCTCCTGCCACCACCTACCATGCTGGACTCTTCCAGGTCAGCACCTCAGCGATGCCTTTGCCCAGGTGAACCCCGTGAAGAAGGTGCCAGCCTTGAAGGACGGGGACTTCACCTTGAGCGAGAGGTAACCGGGACCCCAGGGCTGCGGCCAGGCCTGCTGGAACCATCCTGTTCTCACCCGCTATTTCATAGACAGGGAAACGAAAGTCTTCAAAGGCAGACAGTCTCTTTGCCCCACATCCCGCAGAGAGTTGGGACTGGACCCCAGGCCCCTGCCTTCCTGCTACTCCAGTTTACCCTGATGTTTGGAAAAGGAAACATCTATTTTACTTCCACATCAGTCCTTTGATTGCTGGTGAGAGTATCCCTGAGGCAGCGCAGGGCAGGGGAGGACGGCAGGTTTACCCACCACAGGGGCAGGCCTCTGGCTAAGCCTGTGTGAGATGGCTCGCTGGCATCTGGGCTGCCCAGTGGCTCCATCTCTGGGCTGCAGCTTCCCGGGATGGGTCTCCCCCATTGGGAGAGGCACCAGATATGGGTGACTTACATCACACCAGGTCCCAAGAAGTTGAATCCTCTTCAGAAAATCTCAGCCTTTCTCTGGTTCTGCCCCTTTTGTCACCAGAGTCACCCATCCCATAACAAGGAGAATCTGGAGTTTGTGCTTTAGAGATCATCTCTGAAATCTCAGGATGGACGCACCTCAGATGAATTCCTCTGACATTCTGCCAGAGCCGTTCTTCCTTCCTGGTGCCCCAGGAGTCCCAAGTCCTTGTGTCACTCAGCGTTGTGCCCACCGGGTACCAGTCAGAGGCAATGTGCAATCTCTGCATGTCCCTGTCACTCCTCTCATCTTCAGGAGGTCTGTGGCTCACTGGAACCTGCAGCCCTCCTCAGAGGTGGCTTCAACAATGGCTGGGAGCAAAAGGCCAAGGCCAGGGGATTGCTTGAGCCTTGAGGTCAGGAGTTTAAGACCAGCCTGCCCAACACAGTGAGATCCCATCTCTACAAAAAAGAAAAAAAATAGCCAGGTGTGGTGGTACACTCCTATAGAAACAGAAGCTAGAGACAATGGCATTGTTAAACTGGGACATGGCTGTAGCCCCAACTTAATAGAGAACACGAACCAGTGGCAGATACCGAGGTTTTCTGCCCCTTTGGCTGGCGTGCCCAACCCTTGGGAAACCCCAAGTTCCTGAAGGCTTTTCTGTGTCTCCAAATGGACACATCCTCAGTGTCCTTCCAGCTCCATGCTCATCTTGTCACCATGGCGGCCCTCAAAACCCAGGGAAGGAGGACAGTGCCGGGGGCCTTGTCTGTTCTGCCCTAGGATCCTGCAGCTGCAGGAGTGTTTCCTGGTTGGTGCTTTTAGGGAGTCGCACTACCTCAGTCGGCTTAGGTAGGAGCTGATTCTTGGCAGACAGAATGACAGAAAGAACAGAGGGACAGGGAAGCCGTTTTGAACAGCCAGGCCATCAGAGACTGGATGGAATGCCAGAGGATGAGAGTAGACACAGAATGGAAAGAACTGAGCTGCTTTAAAGCTCAACTTTGATGCCACCTCCTCCAGGAAGCTCTCTCTGGTCCGCTGATCAGAAACTGTCTCTAAACATTTGGCAGGACACTGTTGTGGGATTTTGCCTGGTGGTGGGAAAAGCTTGGGTGTTAGCCTCAGAAAGATTCTCAGCTCTGCCATTAAAGGCTGTGTGCCCTAGGGCAAGTCTTTGCCTTTCTAAGCCTGGTTCCTTCTCTGGAAAATCAGGCTAGCACTTTGGCAAATTGTCAGGAAGTTTAAAGAAGTGGGCTGAGCACAGTGGTTCATGCCTGTAATGCCAGCACTTTGGGAGGCCAAGGCTGGAGGACTGCTTGAAGCTTGAGGCCAGGAGCTTAAGACCAGCCTGGGCAACACCGTGAGATTCCGTCTCTACAAAAAGAAAAAAAACAGCCAGGTGTGGTGGTGCGCTCCTACAGAAACTGAAGCTGCAGTGAGCTGAGACTGGACCACTGCACTCCAGCCTGGGTGACAGAAGAAGACTGTCTAAAAAGAAATGACTGTGTATAAAATACCCGGTACAGTGCCCTTCCTTACCCATGTCTCCCCCTCCACCCACAGTGTGGCCATCCTGCTCTACCTGACACACAAATATAAGGTCCCTGACTACTGGTACCCTCAGGACCTGCAGGCCCGAGCCCGTGTGGATGAGTACCTGGCATGGCAGCAAACGACTCTGCGGAGAAGCTGCCTCCGGGCTTTGTGGCATAAGGTGAGGCTGGGAGTGTGGGGGGCGGCAGTCAGGGCATTCCCCAAAAGTGCTCAGGCACCATTTGCTTCTTTTCAGTTTTGAATTTTTTTCTACTGACCTGTCTTTGCCATCACAGATTCTTTCCCCTGTTGTGCCAAATTGCTGTTAAGCTCATCCCATACGTTCTTTGAGAATGTATTTTTCACCTCTAGAAATTCCATTTGTTTTTTGTTTGTTTGTTTGTTTGTTTTTGAGACGAAGTCTCGCTCGGTCGCAAGGCTGGAGTGCAGTGGTGTGATCTCAGCTCACTGCAACCTCCATCTCTCGGGTTCAAGCCATTCTCCTGCCTCAGCCTCCGGAGTAGCTGGGATTACAGGTGCGCGCCACCACGCCCAGCTCATTTTTGTATTTTTGGTAGAGACGGGGTTTCACCATGTTGGCCAGGCTGGTCTCGATCTCCTGACCTCGTGCTGCCCACCTCGGCCTCCCAAAGCGCTGGGATTACAGACGTGAGCCACTGAGCCCAGCCCCATTTGTTGCTTCTTAGAATTTCTGCTTCTCTGCTGAAATTCACCATCTGTTCATCCATTTTATCTTTTTTCTAAATTCTTTAATATATTTATCACTGTTAACTAAAAATCTTTGTCAACTAATTTCAACACCTAAATGTTCTAAACGTGGCTCTGTTTTTGTTTTCTGGGACGGGTCTTGCTCTGTCGCCCAGGCTGAGTGCAACGGCACGATCTAGCTCACTTCAACCTCCGCCTATCGGCCTCAAGCGATTCTCCCGCCTCAGCCTCCCAAGTAGCTGGTATTACAGGTACCCATCAGCCCACCTGGCTAAGTTTTGTATTTGTAGTAGAGACCAGATTTCACCAGGCTGGTTTAGAACTCCTGACCTCAAGTCCTTCGTCATCCTTGGCCTCCCAAAGAGTTGGGATTACCGGCATGAGTCACTGTGCCCAACCTATGGGTCTAATTTTCTTGTTTTTTAATTCCTCTTGATAATAGGTCACATTTGCCTGCTTCTTTGCATATTTCATGATGTATTATTATTTTTTAATTTTCTGAGATGGACTCTCTGTTGCCCAGGCTGGAGTGAAATGGCTCGATCTTGGCTCACTGCAACCTCTGCCTCCTGGGGTCGAGATTCTCCCACCGCAGCCTCCCAAGTAGCTAGAATTACAGGCTTCCACCACCATGCCTGGATTATTTTTATATTTTTTGTAGAGTCAGGGTTGCACCATGTTGGCCAGGCTGGTCTTGAACTCCTGACCTCAGGTGATCTGTCAGCCTCGCCCTCCCAAAGTGTTGGCATTACAGGCGTGAGCCACCATGCCCGGACTCATGACTTATTCTTGTGTGCCAGACATTATGGTAAAAGAAAAGCAGAGATTACATTGTGTAATAAATACCCACAAAGAAGGGCTTGCACTTCCCTTTGTCAGGCAGCCAGGATGCGAGGCTGTTCTCTTCTAGCTAATGAGGAGGTGGGCTGGGTTGCAGGGTTAGTTGGTTTCCGTTTATCTTTGGTTTCAAATGTTTTGAATGTGAGATCAGGTCACTAGCCTCACTCCAGCAGGGCTTTGGAATCTAATCACCAACTACTACGGTGCCTATAAGATCTCTCTGCTGTTCATCCCTGTCCCGGTTCCCAAACTGCTGCTCAGTTGGAAAAGCCTGTGCCTGCGGCAGTCTTTCTCCCTGCCTGCTTGGGCCGCAGGAAATGAAATTAGAATTAAAGTAGCTTATCTAGGAAGGGCTTGTGCCTCTCTGGAATTGAGTTCATTTAGTCAAGTGCTGTCCGACAGAAGTATAAAGTGAGCCACATACGTAATTTTAAATTTTCTAGTAGGCATATTTAAAAAGTAAAAGGAGGGCTGGGCATGGGGCTCACGCCTGTAATCCCAACACTTAGGGAGGCCTAGGTGGGTGGATCACGAGGTCAGGAGTTTCAGACCAGGCTGGCCAACATGACAAACCCCCACCTATGATAAAAACACAAAAATCAGCCGAGTGTGATGTCGTGCACCTGTAATCCCAGCTACTCGGGAGGCTAAGGCAGGAGAATCTCTTGAACCCAGGGGGCGGAGGTTGCAGTGAGCTGCAATAGTGCCCCTTAACTCCAGCCTAGGTGACAGAGTGAAACACTGTCTCAAAAACAAAATAAGACAAAACAAGAAAAGTCAAAAGAAATCGCTATCTTTCACTAACACAATATATTGAGAATATTCTCATTTTGGGCAGCAAGTCTAAGGAAAGACGCTCAGTGTCACCCATCCTTAGGGAAACGCAAACCAGAGCTCACTCCCCACTCCACTGACTCCCCACTCCGCCTGCCCGATCCCCAGCTGATGCTCCCTGTTTTCCTGGGTGAGCCGGTATCTCCCCAGACCCTGGCAGCCACCCTGGCAGAGCTGGATGTGAACCTGCAGTTGCTCCAGGACAAGTTTCTCCAGAACAAGGCCTTCCTGGCCGGGCCGCGCATCTCCTTAGCTGACCTGGCAGCCATCACGGAGCTGATGCATGTGAGTGCTGGGGCAGGTGGGCCCACTAGGCAGGGGTCCTGGCTAGGTGCTGAAGTCCTGCTCGTGCCTGCCCCGCCTGGCTGCGGCACTGTGCTTGTGTGCGTGTGCTAACCCCTTCTGGAGCTTCTGTGGTCCTCAAATCAGATGCGCCCATCTTTGCCCTTACAACCATCCATCCCCGTTCTGTCCCCTTTTCCCCACAGCCCGTGGGTGCTGGCTGCCAAGTCTTCGAAGGCCGACCCAAGCTGGCCGCATGGCGGAATCGCGTGGAGGCAGCAGTGGGGGAGGACCTCTTCCAGGAGGCCCATGAGATCATTCTGAAGGCCAAGGACTTTCCATCGGCAGACCCCACCACAAAGCAGAAGCTGATGCCCTGGGTACTTGCCATGCTCCAGTGAGCTGGGAAACCTCACCTGGGCACTGCCCTCAGCAGTTCACAAAGCACTTTCATTTTCTTTTTTTTTTTTTTTGAGACAGAGTCTTGCTCTGTTGCCCATGCTGGAGTGCAATGGTGCCATCTCGGCTCACTGCAGCCTCCACCTCTCGGGTTCCAGCGATTCTCCTGCCTCAGCCTCTCCAGTAGCTAAGATTACAGGCACCCACCACTATGCCCAGCTAACTTTTGTAATTTTAGTAGAGACGGGGTTTTGCCGTGTTGCTCAGGCTAGTCTTGAACTCCTGATCTCGTGATCCATCTGCCTTGGCCTCCCAAAGTACTGGGATTACAGGCATGAGCCCCTCCACCTGGCCATCACTTTCATTTTTAATGGCCCATGGGACCCCAGCCCACAGAGCAGGAACGGCTTGCTTACGACTTGCCCAAGTCCCAGAGCACCTCAGCTCCCCAGGCCACCATCCCTGCCCTGTCCTCCACAGCTGCCTGAAAGCTGCAATGAGAATGACGCATGCTGAGACCTTGGGACCTTTAATCATGGCTTTTCATTTTAAGTTTGGATAATAAACCTGGGCTCAGCCTGAGCCTCTGCTTCTAACTCTAATGTGTGATTTAGTGGACTTTCCTCTGTCCCCACCCTGGTCTTGGTCTCTGTCCAGAAGACAATCCCCCTTCCCCGGCCCTGTGGGTCTGCTTCTCCCTGATGTTTGCCAGTAGTGAAATTAGCACACATGGCTGAGTGTGGTGGCTCATGCTTATAATCCCAGTACTTTGGGAGGCCCAGGTGGTGGGATTGCTTGAGTCCAGGAGTTCAAAATAAATTTTTTTTGAGACGGTCTTGCTGTGTTGCCCAGGCTGGAGTGCGGTGGCACGCTCATGGCTCACTGCAACCTCTGTCTCCCGGGTTCAAGTGATTCTCTTGCCTCAGACTCCCGAGCAGCTGGGATTACAGGCATGTGCCATCACACCAGGCTAATTTTTGTATTTTTAGTAGAGACAGGGTTTCACTGTGTTGGCCAGGCTGGTTTCAGACTCTGGACCTCAAGCGATCTGCCTGCCTTCGCCTCCGAAAGTGCTGGGATTACAGGTGTGAGCCACTGCCTGGACCCCCCCCCACCAAAATTTCTTTTCAGAGACAGGTTCTCACTCTGTTGCCCAGGCTGCAGTGCAGTGGCACAGTCAAGGCTCACTGCATCCTTGCCATCCCAGGCTCAAGCACTATTCCCACCGCAGCCTCCTAAGAAGCTGGGACAGCATGCACACCACACCACGCCCAGGTCATTTCTTTTTGTAGACTGGGTCTTGCCATGTTGCCCAGGCTAGTCCTGCACTCCTATGCTCAATGGATGCTCCTACCTCTACCTCCCAAAGTGCTGGGATTACAGTTGCAAGCCACTGCACTCAGCCCAAAAAAAATGCTTTTTTAAATTAGCCAGGTGTGGTGGTGCATGACTCTAGTTCTAACTACTTGGGAGGCTGAGGCGGGAGGATTGCTTGAGCCTGGAGTTCAAGTCCGCAGTGAGCTCTCATTGACCCACAGCACTCCAGCCTGGGCAACAGAACAAGAGTCTGTCTCTAAAAACACAAAGAAACCCAAAACAAAACATTTCCTGTAGCTTCTGATTCTTGGAGAAAGTGAGTATCTGACAGCACAAGGCCCAGCAGCCTCCCACATTTGGTGGCTGTAGGCGTGGCGACCCAGCAGTTGGCTGAGTTGGCCTCCCAGGACATGCATGACCCTTACTGCTAGTCGTGAGTCTTGTGTTGCTCCTGAGGAACTGGTCGGGAGGAGAATATCTAGACAGCAGCTCTGCTGGTCCAAACCCAGTCATTCAGGAGCCTGAATGCCAGGCCTAGGTGCCTGGCTGTAAACTGTCAGCAGGAGTGGAGTGCTCTGATGGTATTTTCGAATCGCATTCTGGCTGCTGCTGGAGGTTGGACTGGAAGGCAGCCAGGGAGGACGCAGGGAGACTGGATATTGCAGGAATCCTGGGCAAAGGTGACTTGTGAAAAGGGGCAGGCAACTGAAGGGGCAGGAGAATGCGGCCTCTCTCAGTCTGAAGAGAGGCGCTGCACGACACCAGGAAGACACTCTTCTGTGGGGGACAGGTCTTCCTTCAGTGGGCACCGTGGGATTGCGTGTGGTGGCTCATGCCTGTAACCTTCACACTTCAGGAGTCTGAGGCAGGAAGATCACTTGAACCCAGGCGTTGGAGACCAGCCTGGGAAACATAGTGCCACTCTGTCTCTACAAAGAAAAAAAAATTTTTTTAATTTACAAACTAGCCAGATGTGACGCCTGTGGTCCTAGCTACTTGGGAGGCTGAGGTGGGAGGATCACGTGATCACTTGAGCCCTGGAGGTCGAGGCTGCAATGAGCCATGATCATGCCACTGCACTCCAGCCTGAGCAGCAGAGTGAGACTCTATCTCAACAAAGCGGGCAGGTGGGAACCATGGGGGACCAGAGCAGCAAGGCTATTGTCAAGTTTCCAGTAACCATCCTCTTTCCAACGGTCTTTCTCTCTATGTTGGATTTAGGGACAGTGTTTTCCTACCTTAGGAGACTCCCTTGGGAAACGGGAGTGTCACAGCCACAGGCCTCAGAAGCCCTAGGGCTGCAGTGGAATAGTGGGTCGGAAGTTCTGTGCAATGCCAGGCACTGTTAGAAACCCCTGGATAGGCCTCACAGGGCCTCAGCCATCTGGGGGAAGGATTAGCTGGAGTGTAATAAGTATGACTCCAGCGGCTGGGGAGGGACAGCTCATTCCTCCATAGGTGTGGGGCTGGCAGCCTCTCGGGCTCCGGGACCCAGCAGTTCCTGCCCAACCCTCACCTGCCCCCGGCTGTTCCTGCCTGCCGCCCCCACCAGCCGTTCCTGCCCGCAGTTCCTGTCCCCAGGGCCCATCCCCCAGGTTTAGTCTGCCCTCCCTCGCCCCACGCCGTCGCCCCTGCCATGGGCCTGGAGCTGTACCTGACCTGCCGTCCCAGCTCTGCCATGCAGTCCCCATCTTCGCCAAAAACAACGGCATCCCCTTCGAGCTTTGCAAGCTGGAGCTGACCACAGATGGGCAGAGCAAGTGGCCCGGGCACATTGACACTGATTCCCGCCTGTCCCCGCTGCTTTGAGGTCAGACCAGGAATGCAGACCAACAGGAAGAATCAGACTCTCCAGTGTGGTATCTATTTTACTTTATTATTTTTCCATTTTGGAGATGGGATCTAACTCTGTCACTCAGGCTGGTGTGCACTGGCACAATCATGGCTCACTGCAGCCTCAAACTTCCAGGCTCAAGTGATCTTCCTGCCTCAGCCTCTCAAGTAGCTGGGACTACAGGTGCCCACCGACTTGCCTGACCAATTTATTATTATTATTCTTGAGAGGGGAGTCTTGCTATGTTGCCCAGGCTGGTCTCGAACTCCTGGGCTCAGATCTTGCCTTGGCCTCCCAACGTGTTGGGATTACAGGCATGAGTCACCATGCCCTGCTGCTTATCTGTTTTAATAGAGGCATGATCTTTGCGTAGTCAATACAAAACATTCTTCAAAATACAGGTTAGGAGGGGACAGAGCAGGTGCAGAGGAGGGTAGGGGAATGGAGTGGGGCCGCAACATCTGCACCCCATGTGCTCAGAAAAAGCGATGAAACTGCCTCCTCGTTTCCTAAGTGAATAGTCCCTGTCTACCCCTGCCTGGTTTCTTCCACTTTTTTTTTTTTTTTTTTTTTTTTTGACAGGGTCTCACTCTGTAGTCCAGGCTAGAGGGCAGTGGCATGATCCTGGCCCAATCTCTCAGGCTCAAGCGATCCTCCCACTTTCTCCTCCCATGTAGAGTAGTTGGGATTCTACCGCATGCCACCATGCCCGGCTACCTTTTTTTTTTTTTTTTTTCATATGTGCAGAAATGGGATTTCACCAAGTTGACCAGGCTGGACTTGAACTCCTGAGCTTAAGTGACCCACATGCCTCAGCCTTCTAAAGTGTTGGGATTACAGACATGCACCACCATGCCAGGCCCAGGGTCTCTGCCCCTTTTGTGTGTTTCTTGCCATTCTTCTGCTTTTTCCTTTTCCTGCATCTGACTTGCTCTGTCCCATGGGGGTTCTCACCCAGGTGAAGGGGCTACTCCTAGAGGCTGGAGGGCCCTGTGGCAGGGCAGTGAGGAGGCCAGCACCCTCCCCAAGAGCTGCAGTGTTTGCTGGACTGGCTGGCCTAGAGAGATGCAGCAGAAGTCGAATTCAGTGGAGGAGCCAAGGCTATAACTGAGCAGTGGGGCGGAGAGCAGAGCCAGAGCCCCTGGGCAGGCCAGAAGGAGGCCCTGCTCAGCTGAACCTTCCCAGCTGCTGCCCTTGGCACTACCAGCTGGAGCCAGCTGCCGCAGAACAGGCTGGGCACAGAGGCAGTTTGTGGAGGGACAATGGGCAGGGTGCAAATGTCCATTCTGTAGAAGGGCAAAGAGGCCCACGGGTAGGCCTGTGATCAGACTGCAGCCTGGCTCGACTAAGGCCCTGCGATCCAAACACACTAACCAGGCCCCTAATGCAGCCATCAGCACGGGATTGGGGTGCTGGAAGTGAGTCAGGCCTGGGAGCCCCCAGTGGAGAGGGAGCCTTGAGAGTTTGGCACAGGAAAGGAAGAAAAGCTGAGCCACTGGAGGCTGCGTGGCTGAACAGGGCAGGGATTCCCACCAAGAATGAGGTTGGGCTGAGGGCGGGGACATGTTTAGCAGGGACTCTGGGGTGTCGGCAGGTCGTCCCCAGCTGGGATAGGCAGCTGAGTAGGACAGGGCCGGCCTGCAGCCCAGGAGGAGCCTAGAGGGGTCTGACCTATAGATGGGACTGGCTGGGGGTGGAGGGTGAATTGCAGCTCCAGGGAATTGCCCTTGACCCTTGCTTCAAGGAGCTGGACACAGGAAAGGTGGGCCTCTGGTGGGGTCAGGGTCTGTGATCCAGTCACTACCAGAGAGGCCTCCGGGCCTCAGAACACTGGTGCTGGGATTTTGGGGTGGGGGAGGGCACAGACCTCAGAGCACTGAGGGTACTCCGCACTCACCTCACTGATCTGCCCCGCAGGCCGGCGGCACAGTGATGCCTTTGCCCAGGTGAACCCCCTGAGGAAGGTGCTGAGCCTTCGAGGACGGGGCCTTCACCTTGGCCGAGAGGTAACAGGTCCCTGGGCTGCTGCCGGGCCTTGGGGGGCCAGTCAGTCATGTCAGTGCTCACTGTTGATGGCTTGGATCATGGATTGCGGGCCCTGCACCAGTCCCAAGATGAAGAATGGGCTGAGGCAGGCAGAGGTGCCCAGGGTTGAGAGGGGCTATAGAAGTACCCTCCTGCATTGTACAAGTGAGGAAACTGAGGCTGGGGGAGGGGAGGGGCTTGCACAAGGCCACAGGACTCAATCTGCTTCCAGGCCTCCTCACCACTACCCAACTCTCAGCAGGAAGGAGAGTGCTACCCTTTCCACAGCATCTGTACCGGGCTTCTTAGTGCTACTATTTTGCCCAGGAATGCTGTGGGGAAGTACTTCTTCCCGGGATGGAACACCCAGTGAGCTTCAGTGCCTATTTGCTAAGCATCCCCCAGGGCCATACCCCATTTGAGCCCTGGGGCTTGAGCAGTCAACGTATCTATGCCCTTGCCTTCATGGAGCTCACATTCCGTTCATAGAAGGGGAGCTGACAGCAACCCAGGTAAACATGTAACATGTCGGATGTTGATAGATGCCGTGGAAGAAATAAACAGGGTAAGAGTCGGGGTGTGTATCGTTTTGAGTAGGATGTTGAGGGAAGTCTCCGTGGAGGAGGTGGCATCTGAGCAGAGAACTGCAGGAATGCACACGGCATGAGGGGAAGGGTGTTCTGGCTGGAGGGAAGAGTGAGGGCAAAGGCTCCAGGTGGCACAATGCATGGCCTGCAGACGGGAGAGCAGGGCAGGTGCAGTGAGCAGGAAGAGCAGGAGGTCAGGGCAGAGGGTAGCATGGGGCGCTGGGAGGGCTTTGGCTCTTACAGCAGGTGAATTGAATTCCCGGACAGTTTTGAGCAGAGGAGAACTGTGATCTCACTTACATTGTAAAGGATCCCCCTGGCGGGGGTGAGAAAGCTACTGCAGTCATCCAGCACGCAGTGTGGAGCCCCAGACCAAGGTGGTGGTGGTGCAGGGTCAATATGGGAGGGGTGGTCGGTTCTGACTTGTCTTGAAACTCTAGCTGCAGGGTTTGCTGAAGGGTCGGAGGTCTGGGTGGGCGGGGGTGGGGGGAACCGAAAGCAAAAACCAACCTCCAAGTTGGTGGCTGCATAGTGGCGTCCATTACCGAGGCCACACCGTGCCTCCGTGGAGGAGCTGGATTCACATTCAGAGCCTGGGGTGGCTGGATGGTCCGACACCCACAGAGGCATGATGAGTTCTGGGGGTCAGACTGCACAACCCTTCACTGTAGGTGGTCGGGAGGTGGGACAGGGTGGGAAGAAATGCTGCCATGTCACCTGGAAGGGCCTCTCCCTGTTGGCCTTGCTCCTGGCCCTGTCCATGCTTTGGGTGTGTTGGGGAGAGATCCAACTTGCTCTCATTCTTCAGACTCACACTGGGTGTCCCTGCCTCCCGGAAGCCTTCTCCAAGCCCCTGGCCCATGCTGAAGTTCATGACATTCTGTTTCTTACTTGCTGCCCTTAGTTGAGATGACAGGCTGGCCCCGTGTAGGGCTGTGTGACCCTGGGCCATTACCTAACCTCTCTGAGCGTCACATTCCTCCTCTGCACCATGGGGATAGTGATAATGCCCTAGAAAATGGCTCAAGAGTGACCAGGGCATGTCTTCAGCCCCTGCCGTGTCCCTGCAGTGTGGCTGTCTTGCCGAATCTGAGCTGTAAGTACAAAGCACCTGACCACTGGTCCCCCCAGGACCTGCAGCCCGCGCCCGCGCCCGCATGGACGAGTACCTGTCATGGCAGCACATGGCCCTGCGGAGTAGCTGCTGCTGGGCTGTGTGGCAGAAGGTGAGCCATGGAGGGCAGGGACATCTCCAGGATGCTCGGGCGATGGTGCTTTCTGTTTAAAATATCCAGTTCAGACCTGAGACCAAATCCTGGAATGCCAGAGACTGCCTCATGCACCCAACTTGTTTCAGAGAGGAGAAACCAGGGCACAGAGCCAGGAACGATTCCCCCAATATGCCTTCCTAAAAACGAACCCTCACCATGCTACACACGCAATTCCTAGATGGAGAAGTGTTAAGTGAAAAAAGTCAAACTAGGAAGAAGTGAGGAGACATTTCAATAAATGTTTGTCTGATGTCTGCCTATAAAAGGACTTCTAAGCCTCAGAACAGTGGGGGAACTCAACAAGGAAAAAACAAGTACGTACACAAGGACATTTTGTGTAAGAAAAACTGGATTAAACTTTAAACAAGCAAAGAACTGGGAAGGACCTTGGTAAAAGGTACGTCAGAAGGAAGTAGTGTTCTTTAAGCTGCTCTTAGAAACCCATCAGACAGGCAGGTGTGGTGGCTCACACCTGTAATCCCAGCACTTTGGAAGGCCAAGGTAGCCAAATCACTTGAGGTCAGGAGTTTGAGACCAGCCTGGGGAACATGGTGAAACCTCCTCTCTACTGAAAATAGAAAAATCAGCTGGGTGTGGTGGCACACTCAGGAGACTGAGACAGGAGAATTGTTTCAACGTGGGAGGCAGAGGTTGCAGTGGGCTGAGATCATACCACTGCACTCCAGCTCTAGACAGATTGAGACTGTCCCAAAAACAAAGAAGAAGAAGAGAAATCCATCAGACAAAACACACACACACACACTGAGCAAAGGAAATCAGCAGGAGTTCCACTGAAGGACAGAGAGAAATGGTCAATACATGGATGAAAACATGTTTAACTTCAGTAACAATCAAGTAAGCGCACACGGGGCCAGGCACGGTGGCTCATGCCTGTGATCCCAGCACTTTGGGAGGCCGAAGTAGGCAGATCACCTGAGGTCAGGAGTTCAAACCCAGCCTGACCAACATTGTGAAACCCCGTCTCTATTAAAAATACAAAATTGGCTGGGCCTGGTGGTGCACACCTGTAATCTCAGCTACACGCGAGGCTGAGGCAAGAGAATCGCTTGAACCCAGGAGTCGGAGGTTGCAGTGAGTTGAGATTGTGCCATTGCACTCACAGCCTGGGTGACAAGAGCGAAACTCTGTCTTAAAAAAAAAAGTAAGTGCACAGCAACACAACATGTACATACTGATTTGCTTATCAAATGTGCACATTTTTGAACTGAGTACTCCTAATTAACATGTGCAAAGCAGTACTTACCCAATGCCCAGCACATGGATGACACCCTGTCTGTGAGCGAGAATGAAACAGGGAGGTACATGCCCTGCTGAAAGTAGGGGACTGCCTCTCTGGACGATCCATTGAGTAATAAGGAGGTTTCCAAACCTTCACTGTGTCTGCCTTGAGCTTCTGGGGCCTGGAAGCAGAGCCCCCTCCAGCTGATGGGGAAGGGAGCGTGGTGCGTTTGAGAACAGAATGGAGAGAAGGTGAGTAGCGTGAGTGTAGACTCTTCCTACCCAAAGTGTGGTCGATGGACCAGGAGTATCAGCATCACTGGGAGCTTGTTGGAAATGCAGAGGCCTACTCTGACCTTACTGACTGGGAGCATGAACTTTAACCAGATTCCATGGGGGATTCACACACACATTCCCATTTGATAATTGGGGGGCAGTAGCAGTTGGAGTGAGAAGTGGGGAGGGGATGGCTACTGCACCGGAGAAGCTTTGTGTTGAGGTCTTTCTCATGAGGGTGGTGGGAAGCCATGGCAGGCTTTATGCAAGGGAGGCTAAGGGTAGATTGAGGTCACAGAAGGATCCCACTGGTTGCCTTGTGTGAGGACCCAGGGATAAGAGGAGGCTGCAGACACAGAGCGCCTGCAGCAGACCATCTGGGAGAGGCTTTTTTGATCTCCAAGAGGTATAAGAATACCTCAATCTGCTTAACTTTGTCAGGTCTTCACGGACTTTTTGGACCAGCAATACGCAACATCCGGCCATGAGTGGGACAAGATGACATATGGGATGACAGCACAGGGAGATGGAATGACTCTGCTCTCAATGATGTCATTGAGCCATCAAATTAACCAACCCTGGAACTGTTTTATCTTGGCACTTTCTTTCTATATAGAATAAAATTTCTATATTGTTTAGTATAGAAACGTGGGATTTTAAAAAATATAAATGTAAATACAACCTGGAGGAAATTGTTTTCAGAATTATTTCTGGTAGAGTCTCAGACCTGCCAATATCAACCAAAGTAAAATTATTCAGACGATGAACCCGAGGTTTGTGATTTCCTGGGGATGCACCATCTATAAATTTCCTCACAGAGTATAAAAATATTCTCTGCACTTATCTCTAAATAACATATGGAGTGAACTGGGCAGGAAAAGGCCCCTACAGAAGCTAGCGAGAATGGGGGAGCAAGAGGAAGACACGGAGAAAGAGAATTTGAAGAAGGAACCATGGCCCATTTTACCCCGAACTTAGAGAATCATCACTCTAAAGATTATCCAGTTGATTAAAATGGGTGTTGTGACACGACTGCACCATGTAGGTCTTATCACCAATTTCAAGTTTTGTCTATGAATAAATGAATTTAGTGAACAAAGCAGAGCAGTACAGTCTCTGGATTTGCCTCATTTGCTTCCTGCTGGAAAGTTTTCTTAGAAAGATGCCCAAAGGTGTCTATCAGCTTAAGACTTAAAAGTTCTACCTGTCCAAATGCCAAGGCAGGCAGTCCATCTGTATGTGAACACAGATACAGTTCTAAGGCATGAGGGGACATTCTGGATCCTGAATGAGTCCCTGAAGATCCTGAATGAGTTTACCTCATACCCTTTTTTCAAAAAGTAAACAAGCCATATCTGCCAGTTATACTAAATAAGCAGCAAATTATATGTAATGAAACTGCCCATTCTTTCTGATAGTGTGCAACAAATGAAAAGTAAACTACTTTATTTCTGTTGTTTGAAAAGAGAATGTCTAAGAATGAATTCATTTCCATGCTTAGGTTGCTTGAATGTACTAGAGGGGGTAAAGCAAAGAAAGTTCAGGAGGGTACAAGGCAGCATTTCAGTAAATCCAGGATCAAAACATAAACCACAATCCCAACAACAACAAAAAAAACAACTACAAAGAACGCTGTGAAGTATGAGGCCGCTGAGTGCACAGAAAGATAAGATGGCATGGTGGGGAAGTCTCAAAGGATGGAATTTCTAAATCACTCTAAAGTTTTTGTTCATTTCTATTGTGTGCCTAAATGTATGTCAATGTTTTAGCAAGGTACAAAATCAAAGAACGAACATACTATTAAGTATCACCATGCAAGAAACTAAGACACTAAGGTTTTTTGTTGTTGTTTTTGTTTTTTTAACAGACAAGGTCTTACTCTGTCACACAGGCTGGAGTGTGGTGGCGCCATTGCTGCTCACTGTAGCCTTGAACTCCAGGGCTCATGTCATCCTTCCTGCCTCAACTTCCCAAGTAGCTGAAACTACAGGTGTGAGCTGCCACACCAGGCCAGAAGATTTCTTAAAAAGCAGTTGTGGCCCCTGCTTTGCAAAGGTGCAAAATGTAATTAAAGAATATGTAGGCATATAAAAATATGCATAAAAATGCCAGTTAAAAAGTGTTTAACAAATGGAATTAGTAATTCTAATAATTCACAGACAGCAAAGCTGTCATACAGAAGTAGTATTAAATAAATGTTAGCAGTGCAGGCACTACAGGCAACCCACTTCTAAATTTAAACCCTGATTTTGCCATAAGAGCTTCAGGAAATAGAGCAAAGTAACTAACCCCTCTGTAAATTCTTTCATTTATATTAGAAAACAGACCAAGCTATACATTTGTTGAGTTGGCTGCAAAGCATAGAAATGATACATATGAAGGAT
>CAUYQU010058954.1:0-13648 GCA_963574635.1 Cheracebus regulus
TTAGTTTTCCTTTGGTGGACGCCCCTTCCCCACAGAGCTGGGCCTCCCCAGGTTCAGCTGTGCGTGCTGTGCTTCCCTGGTTCAGCTGTGCTTGCTCTCAGTCCTCAGCGCTTCCAATTTCTGTTCTCCTTGTGGAGATGGGACCAGCGGAGCCTGACTAAAAGGGCACCCAGTCCCGTATACTCCGCACCAAGAAGCGCCACGCTGGGGCACCAGCAAAACAGCCGTGCCGGCCAAAAGAGTCGTGCTGGTCACCCATGTGACTCCTTCGCCGGGAATCTCCCAGTTTATGGGCATCAAAAATTCGTCTGCAATTGCGGCATCCACTCAGTCTCTGCGCTTTCACTGGGAGCTACAATCCTGAGCTGCTGCTACGTGGCCATCTTGGGTCTCTCTCTGCCCCGTGATGAAGTTTTTTCTGTTTCTTAGTTTTCCTTTGGCAGATGCCCGTTCCCCACAGAGCTGGACCTTCCCGGGTTCACTGTGCTTGCTGTGAAACTCTCAGTCCTCAGCGCTTCCAATTGCTGTTTTCCTTGTGGGGATGGGACCAGCCAAGACTGTCTGTCCTGTATACTCTGCACCGAGAAGTGCCACACTGGGACACTGGCAAAACAGCCGCGCCGGCCAAAAGAGTCACGCTAGCGACCCGTGTGCCTCCTCTGTCGGGAATCTCCCCGTCTGTGGGCAACAAAAATTCGTTGGAAAGTGCGACGTCCACTCGTTCTCTGCGCTTTCACTGGGAGCTACATTCCTGAGTTGTTGCTAAGCGGCCATCTTGGATCTCTCCTTGATGATAATTATTAAAGCTGGGTGATGGATACATGGAGGTTTGTTAGAGTCTCTTAGTTTTTTAAAAAATTTTCCCAAATAACAAGCTTAAAAATTATTATGCTTAGAAAGATTGGAGACCACTGCTTTTCTAACTTTTTTTACTTAACTATTAAGTAATTTTGCTTAAAAATTCTTGCCCTGGGCCGGGCATGGTGGCTCACACCTGTAATTCCCAGCACTTTGGGAGGCTGAGGCGGGTGGATCACGAGGTCAAGAGATAGGGACCATCCTGGCCAACATGGTGAAACCCTGTCTCTACCAAAAATACAAAAATTTAGCCGGCTGTGGTGGCACATGCCTGTAATCCCAGCTACTTTGGAGGCTGAGACAGGAGAATCACTTGAACCCAGGAGGCAGAGGTTGCCGTGAGCTGAGAATGCGCCATTGCACTCCAGCCTGGGCAACAAGAGTGAAACTCTGTCTCCAAAAAAAAAAAGTAATTCTTGCACTGGGTACCCAATTGATGACAAATATGAAAGTAATCACGTTGTTAAAGCAAAGATTAAAATGGCTTACCAAATGCTACATAAGAGATACAATGTCAATATACTTACTATAGGGGTACCCAGATCTAGTTTTTATACTTAATCTAATTTTTATCTCACACCAAATACTGAAAAGGAAAAACATAGCATTTGTGTACCCATAATGAGTCATAAGATATACTGACTGAGAAAGGCGTAAAAATTAAAATGCATTTCTTGCAGTTACCTGTTATGCCCTTTTCCCTTCCTCCCCCTTTTTCCCTGTCTCTGTTTTGCTATAATTCTGTGCTATTTACCTTAAGTTTGAAGATAATGACATGTTTCATAATTTAAGTGGCAAACACAAATTAGAATACATCCTTTTGGGCTATAACTCACAACCATTTCGTCTGTGACAACTGTTCCACTTTTCTTTAGCCTTGGCAAACTATTTGGAACAGCATTTCCTTCTTTTCATTCTGATGCAGCGTGATTGTTTGATGCGGATACAACATTGACTTTTCCCATAATTTAGCTTAGAGTGTTTTACACTGGGGAGTTCCAATGTGTTTAAATTGTAAAACTTTTTCTGAGCAATTTTGTAGCAGAACTCCATGTTCTAATATCCGCAGCAAAGTTATCTTTTCCATGAATTTTCATTAAGGCTTAATTGCATTTCAACTTTCTCAGTTTTCCCCAAAGATAAATTAAGACACACAGAGAGATTGTCATTTCCTGTTTGACGTCTCATTCCTGCGTACAATGGCAGTGTTTTTTATTGAGGCCTATGCCATTCCATCAGAGCATGTCACTTTCTAACTAGTCATTATGAGCAACTTCTGGGAAACTGCAATGCAGTCCCACATATCAGCCAGTGAGTTATGTTGGGATCAAAGATTATGTGATCATATGTTTGTGCGTTCCTTTGTCATGTAAGTTATACTGTGGCTTATCACTGTGTGATTACTTCTCACATTCTTATCTCTTGAATGATATGTATGGTAAGCTGACCAGTGGGTTTTAAGATATTGTAGCAGAAGAATCTGACAGACAACTATGGAGATTTTAGCTGAGATAGGAATATTTAAATTGGGCATGTTGGCTTTGGGGATGAATTGCCATGATTTTGTGCTCTCAGGATATTGTTTTCTGTTTTCTTCAGTAGATTTTGAAGATAGTTTTAGAAATGTCTGCATTTCTTATTAAAATACTACAGACAGTGATGTGTTCCTGTAACATAGTGGGTTTTCAATTTTCCTGCTCAAATACAGCCTAATCGAATTTGAAAAATTTGGTGTGTCCCTTTGCACATTGTTAACAGCTGAAAACTTTTATTCTAAGTTCAAATAGTCGCAAAGGATGTGATTTCCCTGGTGTTGTAAATATTCTACTTAAAAATATAACTGTTGCATCACTTTTTAAGTAATAACTAAGGTAATCTAAATATTATAGCAATTCAATACTCCTACTATCCATTTGAAAACACATTATTAAGCTTTCTTTTATAGATAGTTACATCATTTTTCCCCTTAAACTCACGTTTCCATCCCACTTTGCCAAGGAATTTTGTTCCAATACATGTTTATGCTTGAACAAATTCATGACCCTGTGTTTCACTTCAACAAAAACATTTATATAAATAAAACTTTATGTATTTTTTAAAATTATATAACATACTTTTTTTAAAAAACTTCCCTGTAATCGTGACACTCAGACTTCTAGAGGACTCATATTACAATTATTAACAGTATATAATTGATCCAAGTGATTTTTAAAATTGACAAAGAGTTATAATATTTGACAACTAGTAGATTTAAGAAGTAAATTAAATTTTACTAGAAATACATCTGCCAACGAGATAAATGTGAAGGAAATTGGGCTTTTTAATTTTTTCTTTCTTTTTTTTTTGAGAAGGAGTCTTGCTCTGTCATCTAGGCTGGAATGCAGTGGGGTGATACTACAACCTCCACCTCCTGAGTTCAAGCAGTTCTCCTGCCTCAGCCTCCTGAGCAGCTGGGATTACAGGCTCCCATCACCACACCCGGCTAATTTTTATATTTTTAGTAGAGATGGGGTTTCACCATGTTGGTCAGGCTGGTCTCAAACTCCTGACCTTGTGATCCACCCAGCTTGGCCTCCCAGAGTGCTGGGATTACAGGCATGAGCCACCATGCCCAGACCAGGCTTTTTAATTTTTTAAAATTCTGCTTCTTTTATTTTCTATTGTTTTAGGGCTTCTATTTTGCTTGACAATCAGTTTGTCTGTATCTATTCATGAATAGTTATTACTTATTGCTGGAATAAGATAGTTTCAGCATTGATATAGTCCCTAATTATTTTTATAGATTCATGTCCTGAGAAGTCTTACCCACATACTTAAGTAGATGGCACTGAAGATAGGCTTTTTTGTGTGTTTATTTTGGGGATGAAAATTTACTTAAACCCTGAATTTCTTCCAAGTTATATATCCAAAGTCACTCAGTAATCTTTTATTAAAAAATAATTTGGAGATCTATCAGTGCACAACTTCATGAGTCTCACACTTGGCTACTACTTCCTACTGCCTTTCTTCTAGAACCTCTTAAGTGAGAAACAGATCTCAAAAGTTTCACCAAGACCTCCCAGGCCCCCTGCTCCTCTCAGCCTGAATGCAGTTTCTTTCACTGCTGCTTCTCTGACTAGCCAGTTGCCAGGTGGTCTGTAAGCTACACATTCACAAACCGGCTCCTCTAATTGGAAAGGGGACTCTGCCCCAAGACAGCCATGGGTGCTTCTCAGTAACTAGAAGAGAGGAAGCCAAGCCTCAGATGCTGTTCCTACAGTGGTGTCACATTTCTCTGCCCTATCCTCATCCGTTAAATATAGATACTATTAATAGCAACCTCATACGGTTAACTCAATGTTCCATTAAGATGCTATATGTAAAATTTTAAAGTGTTATGCAAATGTTAGAAGCCCCATGTTGAGGATGTTTCAACATTATCTGTCCCAACCTTGTTGGTCTCATTAGATAAATTGGGTCTGCTCATAGAACATATGCTAAGACACATTCAAAAATACAGCCCAGCCATTTGGACCTGCATTTTATTCTCTGGCCACTTGGTTTCCCAGCACGGATCTCATTAACCACCTAGGTTCCCCTGTTTAGATGAGTATTTGGACGCTGAGAGGTTCTTACCTCAGCAGTATCTCTTTCAGGTAACCTTTGATGCTTTCCCTCCTGCTCTACACACTACATAGTAGTGGGCAAGAGACACTCCTATCTTCTTTCTTGGCCTCTTGCAGGATGGACTAATCCCAGGCAAGCCCTCACTGGAGAATGGGAATTGGATAAATATAAACACAACTGGAGACACAATGAAGAAGGTAATTTTTTTTTTTTTTTTTGAGATGGAGTCTTGCTCTGTCCCCAAGGCTGGAGTGCAGTGACGCGATCTTGGCTTACTACAACCTCTGCCTCCCAGGTTCAAGTGATTCTCCTGCCTCAGCCTCCCAAGTTTCTGAGATTAGCAACCACGCCTGGCTAATTTTTGTATTTTTAGTAGAGACGGAGTTTCACCATGTTGATCAGGCTAGTCTCAAACTCCTGACCTTGTGATCTGCCTGACTAGACCTCCCAAAGAAGAGAATTTAAATAACTCAGCCTGTTCACTAAATAAATCTAGATAATTTTAAGTACTTAAAATAAGAAAGCTTAAAGGAAAGTGACAAAAGGAATTTAACAAGCTATGTAGCTTTCTTTAGGATATTGTTTATTTTTATTTTTATAAAAATATCCATTAGCAGTATTTACACAGTGAAAAATTAGACAAGGAATAAAATATTTAGCAAAAGCTTTATTATTTTTTATTTTTCTTTCTTTACTTCAAATTTCATTTTGAAAGGTTTCAATTTATTGATCAGAAGTTTGCCTCAAATCAATGCTACACAGCAGCTGCTGAAGAAATTTTAGTTACGTGGTTTTAGGTTAAAAATTCCCCTCTAAACTGCGTGTTCAATTAACTTTCACTGGGAAATAGGATTTGATGACATTTAATACTGACTCTCTTGATACAAAGGGTTGGGAAAAGGTCATTGAGTCAGTTGACATTTGCTGTGTGCCCACTGAGAGTGTGACACTGTAGTATTATTATGTAGTAAGTATTAAGTATGAAAACTTCATGGATCTGAAGGACTCCTCAAAAGTGAGACTTATTCAGTGAAAAAAAATTTTTTTATATGCTTACTACTCAAACTCTGGTGAATCTTTTTACCTTTACTTATACTTGGGAGCTATGACATCAGAGAGAGCTATGACATCGAGACTGATAAAGAAATAAGCCAGGGACATAAGAAATGGTATGGTAGGAGAACAGATATAATTAAATATAGGTAGCTCCAAATTAACTAGTGCAGTGCTAAGAATCTTCTGAATGCTCAGTCAATATTTGTTGATGAGGCCATTCACACACACATCCTTTCTTTCCCCAGATCTCTTTGCAAGCAGCACACTGAAGGTTGTATGGGCTCTGAAGTCAATTTTATAATATTCTCTCTGCATAAAAAGAAATACATTCTGAGGTCTGAGACTGTTCAAGAACTTTTAAATTCTTTTTTCACTTTTACAGTTCCTATAAAATTTAACTTTTCTAAAAGTTTATAGACATGCCCATTTCATTTTAAAAAACTTTTTCTTTCTTTATTGTGGTAAATATACATCATATAAAATTTACATTTTAACCATCTTTAAGTATATAATTCAGTGGCATTAAGTAAATTCAGAATATTGCATTGCTTTTTTTTCAAGCTGAATAGGATTCTTACTGTGCCTGTGACAGAGATGAATGAAGTATTAGCTAAGAAACAATTGTAGTCAGCTTAACGGACATTCCATAATCACAGAATGCTCAGTAGGGGACACAAATACATGTCACATAGGAATTGAGTAGATCCAAAATACCATCCAAAGAGGCAGGAAAGCCCCATAACTGTTGTGTAATGTGCAGCATCAGATCTTTGTTGGAACAGATTGTCTTTCAGCAGGCCAATAAAAATTTGGCATTAATGCATAATTAATGAACTGAAAAATGGATGAATGAGATTTCTCTCTAATTAATGTGCCCCTAATATCTGGCATGAAAGTAAAGCTATATTAATTAGTAGAGTGGGTGTTGTGTGTATGTGATTGTGAGTGGATGTGGTGTGTCTGTCTGTAGGCATAGCTTGTCATGTTTTATTTGCAGCCTGTTTCTTTCTCTGCTCTTATCCTTCTTCCTCATTTCCCACCCTCTCATCACTCCTTTTGTTCTCCTCAGAACTGCCATTATGTTTTTATATGTGGATGAGGGAGAAGGATGACAGATTGAATGATTCAATTTTTAGATGGTATCTGAGCACACATGAATTAATCAATATTTCATAATCTAGGTGATGAAAGCCTCTCCTTTTTTAAAGCATGAGGACATTATGCTTTGTGTGTGCAGCTTAACTACTATTAAGGTTAATGAAAATCAGGCAGGCAAAGCCCCTTTCTTGAGTTGATAACATGCTCTAGTGTGCATCGTTGTCAATTATACATCAACTCTTAATCATCTTGGAAGGCAGGAGAGGTAAATCCTGCTGCTGAGCCAAAGCACCTCATGTAAAGATTATTGACCAGCATTAGGATCCGAACTTAAAATCTTAAATCTTTATTTTCTTTGTAACTTATTCTTCTATTGTTAATTAAGTCAAATATTCCCCTAGGAAGTGAGCGAATGTGTGTATGTGCTTGTAAATGGGGTGGGAAGGAGGGGAAAATAAAGAAACATTGAAAGCAAAGAGAGAGTATTTTTGCATTCATATTTTAGGACTACTAAAATGTGTAGCTCATTTTTCTAAAATCTTGCATGTGAATATTTGTCTGCAGATATAATATCTTCCATTAGGTATATAGTTCTGGTATTTTTAGTTCCAGGCATGAAATAACGTCTATTGAAAGATTTACTCCTCATTTGGCTAGACATTTCTTCATTCAATAGAAATTTATGAAATCTATTATATGCCAGGTAATAAGTGCTGCAAAGGTAATTAAGTTTTACCATCAAGGAGCTCCTTGACTAAGAGAAAAACTGACATACAAACAGGCATTTAAAAATGTCTGAGCAGTCAGTTTTCTAGAGCGTAAGTTCGAGCTCAAGATTGATGAAAGGAGAGGATGGAGAGCTAGGGAGAGGCCATGCTGTGGAAAACCTGTGTTCCATGTTTTACCTGTCTGGCGAAGATGCTGTAATGAACAATGGTTTGAAATAACAGAAATGGACTTCACACTCCCTGACAGTTTAGCACTAGCCTTCCAGACTGTGGCTCTACCTGGAGCACTGAGTCTTCTGCTAGATCTTCTGCATCTGCCTACATCCTAGAGAAGAGAGAGAAGAGTTAGGCCTGAGTCCACACTGGAGTGGCACACATCAGTTCTTCCCCTGATGATCATATGGCCCAGTTTATGCCTGAATTCTCAACACAACAAATAGTGTCCTCTTTCGCTCTTAACAGTGTCTCGGTTTGTACAATAAATTATTTGATCACACTAATTTCTCCCATATTCTATGGGTGAGAGTTCAATCACATGGTCACACCTACCTTAAAGGGATGCCGGGAAACCTATGTGATCAAGAGGAGAAGGCAATGGATGTAGTTGAATGCAAGGCACTTTCTGTTGCACGTGTCAGGAGGTTTAAAACTTTATCCTCTATATGCATTGCCATTTGAACATGTTCACCTAAATACAAATATTTCTTTGAAGTCTTCCAGTGTATTTTGCAAATTCATAGGGATCATGCATCCTGCTCCATATATGTGTGTTTGTCTTAAAATAAAAATAATGTACTTTCTTTCTTCAAAACTCTTTACAAGTAAGTAATGCCCCAGGAATATTTTCCATTCTTTGTGTAAGAAATGCATGTGTGTGCAAATCATGTATCTGCATATATAGAGATATCTAGCAGACTTTCAATAAAATATTAAAACATGCTTGTTTCTGGATGGTAGAATTGGAGACAGCTTTTCCTTTTTCTCTATATTTTTCCATGTCATTTTGGAATTTTAAAATAGTTTTTATTAATTAAATTAGTTTTTATTTTATTTTATATGAAGAGCCACCTCATATAGCATGGGCTGTATGAATATCCAACTTGGAACACACAGCACTGAACAAACAGGTAGAAGAATCGCCTGGCGAGATTTTCATTTTAAATATGACATTCTGACAGCTGCATGGAGTGCAGATTCCAAAAGACAGAGACTGGGAGCAGGGAGACCAATCTAGACTGTTACAAGTACCTGGATGAAAGATGATAGAAGATCTGATGTAGGTTGGTGATAGGAGGAATGTTTGGAGATTAAATCAGTAGAGCTGAACCAAACAAGCATTATTGATAAATTTGCCCATGTTAACACTAATGGTTTTGCTTCTGCAAAAAATCATAAAATTAAGTTTAAAAAGCAAGGGACAAACTGGAGAAAAACACTTATAAGACATGAATGATATGAAAGATGGGAAAGGTTGGCATCCTGAATATATTAAGAGCTCTTAACAATAAAAAAGCATTCTAATATAAGAATAAACACAGACATTTATCAAAGAATAAATATGACCTCCAAAATATTAAAACCTGACCAAAGATAAAAAAAACTGGAAATAAAAATACAATCTTCATTATCATGTTAGTGAAGAAGGTCACAGAATATAGCGCAGATATATGTACAAAGTATTTATCCTGGAACTGTTAATAACAATCAAAATTGAGAAAATAATTCCTTCAATAGAAGGTTTGTTAATTATTATAGATCCTCCTACTGGAATATTAGGTAATAATTTAAAATGATTACATAGTTGTACAATATTGAAATAGACACCTGTGTATCACAATATCTGTGACCTATTATTAAGCAAAAGCTGGTTATCACACTCCAAGTATAACATGCCCACTTTATGTAAAATTCTTTGTGTGTGTACACAAAATATGTATCTGCATATATAGAGATATCTAGCAGACTTTCAATAAAATATTAAAACATGCTTATGTCTGGATGGTAGAATTGGAGATAGCTTTTCCTTTTTCTCTGTATTTTCCCATGTCATTTCGGAATTTTAAAATAGACATCATGCACTATATATATAATTTTTAAGTAAACCAAACTTTATTATTTTTGGGAAAAACAAAACCCAGTAGATGTTTTTTACTCCAAGGGTATAAAAATAAGAAGGACTTGGTGGCTGATTGGTTGTAGAGAGCAAATGAGAAGGATTGGGCAAGGATGACTTTCAGTTCTCTCATTCCTTGTAATAATTTACTGGCACTGAAAGAAAGACAGCTATCCTCTGTCTCCTACTCCTTTGCCCTGTTGTCATTCCTTTCGCTTTGCAACTTCTCATCCAGATTCTGCTCCTCCTAAGTCTGTCCCTGGACTCTCTGAAGTGTTTGTTCCAATACTAAAACTCCTCTGCATCCCTTGCCTTATTTCACAATGTTATCTTCATGTTCTCCCTAACTGAATGGCCGAGGATTAGAGATGAGACGTGGCACTGAAAATGACTGACTCAAATATTCTTATACCAGTACAGGTTGTTTCGATGCCAGCAGCATGTAATGAGGGTCCCAACCTAGCGTCAGAGAAGAAGGAAGATGGAACAAATTTATGAGGGACCCAGTACCAAGTGGATCTGCTTCAGAGTGTTCAAAGTAGCTGGAAGGTCCAGGGTTAGGATAAAGATTGCCTACACATTACAAAGTCTGGTAAGGATCAAGGCAGCCCTCATACTTGTCTGAACCGATTGTTCAGGGCAGGAGAGGGGGCACAATAGTGGGAGTAATGGCCAGTCCTAGTTAACAATCTAAGGAACTGCCAACTCATTATTTTTCCATATCACAATTTGCTTTGCAAACCAACAAGCAAAAATACCAAGCTATTCAGATACACGCGTAAATGCCATCTGTGTAAATGTAAATACTGAACATAAGAGCTTTTCAATGATCAAGAGACATTAAAGATTAATGTCAGAGATATGTTCACTTCTTGAATCTTATTCTTTAGGGCCACTACTTTCCAGACACTATCTTCATTTTTTTGTTGTCATTGAGATCTTTGCCATTCAAGGCTGACTCATCCCAGCCTTCAAGAGCCAGGCATTTCTTTTTTGTTTTTTGTTTTGTTGAATTATACTTTAAGTTCTGAGATACACGTGCAGAATGTGCAGATTTGTCACATAGGTAGACACATGCCATGGTGGTTTGCTGCATCCATCACCCGTCGTGTAAATTAAGCATTACTCCTAATGCTACACCACCTCCTGACAGGCCTTGGTGTGTGATGTTCCCCTCCCTGTGTCCATGTGTTCTAATTGTTCAACTCCCACTTATGAGTGAGAACATACAGTGTTTTGTTTTCTGTTCCTGTGTTCGTTTGCTGAGAATTATGGCATCCACCTTCATCCATGTCCCTGCAAAGGATACGAACTCATCATTTTTTATGACTGCATAGTATTCCATGATGTATATATGCCACATTTTCTTTATCCCGTCTACCATTGATGGGCATTTGGGTTAGTTCCAAGTCTTTGCTATCCTGAACAGTGCTGCAATAAACATACATGTGCATGTCTCTTTATAGTGGAATGATTTCATAATCCTTTGGGTGTGTACCCAGTAATGGGATTGCTGGGTCAAATGATGTTTCTGGTTCTAGATCCCTGAGGAATCACCACACTGTCTTCCACGATGGCTGAACTAATTTACACTCCCACCAACAGTGTAAAAGCATTCCTATTTTTCTACATCCTCTCCAGCATCTGTTGTTTCCTTTTTAATAATCGCCATTTTAATTGGCATGAGTTGGTATCTCAATGTGGTTTTGATTTGCATTTCTCTAATGACCGGTAATGATGAGCTTTTTTCATGTTTGTTGGCCTCATAAATGTCTTCTTTTGAGATGTGTCTGTTCATATTCTTTGCCCACTTTTTGATGGGTTCTTTTTGTTTTTTGTAAATTTGTTTAAGTTCCTTGTAGATTCTGGATATTAGCCCTTTGTCAGATGGATATATTGCAAACATTTTCTCCCATTCTGTAGGTTACCTGTTCCTCTGATGATAGTTTCTTTTGCTGTGCAGAAACTCTTTAATTAGATCCCATTTGTCAATTTTGGCTTTTGTTGCCATTGCTTTCAGTGTTTTAGTCGTGAAGTTTTGCCCATGCCTATGTCCTAAATGGTTTTCTTCTAGGGTTTTATGTCTTACATTCAAGTCTTTAATCCATCTGGAGTTAATTTTTGTATGAGATGTAAGGAAGGAAGGGTCCAGTTTCTGCACATGGCCAGCCAGGTTTCCCAACACCGTTTATTAAACAGGGAATCCTTTCCCCATTGCTTGTTTTTGTCAAGATTGTCAAAGATCAGATGGTTGTAGATGTATGGCATTATTTCTAAGGCCTCTGTTCTGTTTGAAACTCAACATTTTTTCTTAAGATGCTATTGCTGACTCTGGCTTTCTTCCCCAGTCTGTTAATATGTGGTTTGTAGTGAAAACCTTGCCATGTTTATTCTGTGGCCAACATGTCTCAGCTTAGTGGCTGACTTCTCAGTACTAAAGACTCATTTGGGTATTACTCTTTTGTACTACTCTTCTCCTGTTTTTTTCTGTGCCTATCTTTTGAAAATGATTTAATTTTTATGATTCAATTGTCTATATATGTGTCCAGATTTATATATTTATATAATGCAGATACATGTTTACTTTTTGTTTTAGAAACTATTAATTAATATTTCACCTTGAATAGATTTTAATTAGGATTTATCAGTGTGCTTCTTATGTGCATGTATGTATTATGTCAGTGTTCCTGATTTGTCAGTTAGGATTTTGTCAATTTCTTGGGGAAAATTACTTCTTGGGTTAGCTGTATAATAAGAGCTGTGGCAAGGTCTGAGATTTCCATTGTAGAATAAGCTGTATTGGTATGTAGTGAATATCATCATTTACTGAGGTTAATATAACAAAATAAAAATATAAAATAAGTGCCTAAAGGTTTGTCTAGAGGTGTCACTAAGAAAGATAAATAGAGTTCAACTATGAAATTAATTATCCTTGTGGTGCCTGTAGTGCATTAGCTCATAGGTTCAGCATCGTTAAAACTTTAAGATTGTAGAAATCATTTGATTATTATAAAGTTTTGTTAATTGAAAAATTTTAGTGATTTAGTTACTTTTTCAGTGCCAGAAGGTCTTATTATGAAATAGATGATAAACATAAACAACTCTACAATGTGTTTTACTAAAATAGTTTTGCAAAGATTTCTGGAGTTTTATTCAGCAAATAAGATAATATTGGAATTTGCCCAGCATTTTTACTCCCACTCTGTTGCTTTGTATGAATTAATTAATCTTTAAATCATGTGCAGTGCAAAGGTGATTGTCCATATAGACTGTTCACTTTTCTTGTTTAACTTATAAAAACACTATAGAGACTGAAGCTTTACTTTCTCATGTGTGTCCATGTCCCTTCCATTTAAACTTTAGACGTACTACCTGGCACCATGAAAAGCTTTAGGAATGATAACTGTAAACTATTAATTATAGTGATGACAGGATACTAATAGTTAACCAGGTGCTTACTTTGTGCCAAGTGCTTTATGTTTTCCTATTTAATCTCCAACAAATAGATTTTCTGCTCTTCCCATTTTAAAGAGATGAAAACACAGATTTAGTGTGGGCAAGTAATTCATCCAAGAGTATAAGGAAGAGACAGGGCTTGAGCCCAGGTTTCTTTAATTGCAGAAACCAGTTAACCATCATACTTTACTCTCTTGTCAGGATTTATTTAATATAAGAGAAAAAAACAAAAACAAAACTTTGTAAAGAAAAATGGATAACCCTGGTTAATAAGCTCTGCCAGATTGCTTAAAGGACCAGCTATAATAAATCTTCTGACTCTCAAAAAGCGTAAATTCCCATGTATACAAAAGCCTAGGAAAGTATTTCTTCAAATTGTATATGTATTAATTTAGGTTTTCAAGTCTTTCTGTGAAAAATCTATCCCTGGAATTAGGCGAAATTTTTGAGCACATGAAGTTAGGCCCATTTTTTATAGGGAAGTAGACCAGAGAAATCATTCTCTCTCTCTCTTTTTTTTTTTTTTAAAAAGCACATAGCTTGGGTCCCTTTTATAAAAGATAAATGTTGTTAAATGAGAAAAGTCTTGAGAAAAGACTTTTCCTGCAAAGTGCTGAAACTCCCACTGAATTAATGCTCTTCTGTTATGTCATTTTGAAAGGTACAAGTAACGGTTCTGTCCTGGTGTACCATCTCACCAGTGGTCTGCTACACAAGGAGTTAAGCATCCACT
>CAUYQU010058955.1:0-49728 GCA_963574635.1 Cheracebus regulus
TATTTAGAGACAGAGTCTTGCTCTGTCGTCAGGTTAGAGTGCAGAAGAGCAACCTCGGCTCACTGCAACCTCCTCTTGAATGGTGATTCTCCTGCCTCAGCCTCCCGAGTAGCTGGGACTACAGGCACACACCACCACACCCAGCTAACTTTTATATTTTTAGTAGAGACAGGGTTTCACCATGTTGGCCAGGATAGTCTTGGTCTCTTGACCTCGTGATCTGCTCGCCTCAGCCTCCCAAAGTTTTGGGATTAAGGCATGAGCCACCACGCCTGGCCCTTATGTCCTTGTAAAAGAAGTTAAAAAAATTTCTTATCAGTTCTTTTTCCAGATGACTTTTATAATGTTCCTGTGCAGTTAAAAAAAAAAAAACTATTATGATGTTTATAAGCACTACATTAAATTTATAAGTCAATGGGTGAAGAACTAATATTTATAATATTTATTGTTCCCATCCATGAATTCAAGCAATTCTATCAACTTTTTTTTTTTTAAAGATGGAGTCAGGCTGGAGTGCAGCAGCGCAATCTCAGCTCACTGCAACCTCCATCTCCCAGGTTCATGCGATTCTCCCACTTCAGCCTCCTGAGTAGCTGGAATCACAGGCGCCCGCCACCATGCCCAGCTACCTTTTGTATGTTTAGTAGAGACGGGGTTTCACTGTGTTGGCCAGCCTGGTCTCAAACTCCTGACCGCAGGTGATCCGCCAGCCTCAGCCTCCCAAAGTGCTGGGATTACAGGCATGAGCTACTGTGCCCAGCCAATTCTATTAATTTTTTTAAAAAAATTCACTGTTTAAAAAGTTATGAAAGTAACAAGATCAGCTCTATTAATTTTCAGGTCCATTCATTCTTTTTATATTGAACCAATCCCTCCACTCCACTGCTCTCTGATTCACTACTGTTCTTGAAGAGTCTCCAAAGGCAGTTTCTACCTTTTCCTTTTTGAATAAGGGTCTACTTGATCTACACTTAAATGACTGCATTAACTCCGATAGAAAGAATGCTCTTGCACAAGTAAGACCTATGTACCCACTCAACTGTCATTCAGCGAACATTTGAACTGTACTATGTGACAGACATCTGTACTATGTACAAACTGTACTGGGGACACATTGCACACAATAGACATCTGTCTCTGTCCTCACAGAATTTACAGCTTCACAATACTCTATTAGTAGGAGAAATTATTTACAATGAATAAAAACATACACCTGGCATTTTTCTTTTCATGAAAGGAATACATGGAGAAAAACACTTACTGCATCACTTAAGACTTCACTGTTTATAGGTAAGATGTGTTCAATTCGCACGAAAGGTAAGAGAGATGAAAGGATCTCTCTGAGCTCTTCCATGTCCAGGTCTCGTCTTTTTACACCTCTTTTGTTCACACTATGGGCAGTGCCACTCAGTAAGTTTGGCTCTATGAGACAGAAAATGAAAAGTTTCCAACCAAATCCAAATGTTCTGAAGAGAGGTTTGCTTTGTTCTCTAGTACATACACTCACAGGACCACTCAATAGACTTATGTGCCTCTGCTTTAAAAAGGGTTATAAATCAATTATTTTTCTGTCATGTTTGTTTAATAGGAATGTTCTTGGATAAAGAAAAAGCATGGTATCAACAATACAATAACATTCCTTTATCACTGCTCTACAATAAAGAATAAAGGATTCCTTTCTGTAGACGAACTCAAAGAGAAAAGATGACAATCTATTAAAATCTAGTTTTATCAGGGGCTTTTAAAAAGCTTTCTCACTTTTGTGACCAATTTTAGTATTGTAAGGTCACTGCAGGGCATATGCCATTTCTGGTCACTGTAGGTTATCAGTATGCTCATTAGCCTACATACGTGTAACAGCAATTTAACAACATGTTAATCACTTGGTGTTGGAGGCAGCAAAGCCTAATGTTCTTTATTTAGTTTTAAGATTCTTATGAAAATCTCCAAAATTTCTATAATATGGGAATGTAACTGCATAAAAGTAGACCCTCTGATCTTTGACATGTAATATATGTCCATTGTCCAGAGCAGAGAATGTTTTCTTCATGGAGCATTAGTGAAAGACCATCTGAAATACATGTATGTTTATAATATTGAGGTGAGAAGAAAAATTACATTAATTTTGGAAATCCTTAATCATGTCTTTAATCTAGGGGCCTATAATTTTTTTTCTTAAGAAAATTAACACAGAATAAAATCTTTATTATTCATGAATATAAATGCTGGATTTTTTCCCCCCCAAAATAATCTATAGGAAAACTGATATCTGCCTTAAATTGTGTGTGTGTGTGTGTGTGTGTGTGTATGTGTGTGTGTGTGACAAAAAGAGAAAAAGAGAGAGAGAGAGAGAAGAAGCTAAGCTTTTTCTGGATTAATTCAGAATAAAACTGTTGTTAACTGTGTAGAAAAGAGTTTTTTTTTCCCCTTTGCCTAGCTATGATTTACCGTCATACTTATTTAAGGAATTTTGCTTTTCAAAATATTTTTCTTAAAGTAGTCGCATCCTGTTTTCATACAGAAGTCCTACATGTAACCACCAAATATGTGACAGGTAAGGGCAGAATCCTTATATATAAAACTGACTGAAACAAAGCTATGGCCTAGTTTATTTAATTTCCTTCTTATCCCTGCAGGAGAACCTTCCACTCTAACCTGGTTTGGAAACTACCTTTATTTTATTTTATTTTTTTGAGACGAAGTCGTTATGTTGCCCAAGGTAGAGTGTAGTGATGTGATCTCAGCTCACTGCAACCTTCGCCTCCTGGGTTCAAGCAGTTCTCCTGCCTCAGTCTCCTGAGTAGCTGGGATTACAGGTACCTGCCACTACGCCCGGCTAATTTTTGTGTTTTTTATAGAAATGGGGTTTCACCATGATGGCAAAGCTGGTCTCGAACTCCTGACCTCAGGTGATCCACCTGCCTCGGCCTCCCAAAGTGCTGGGATTACAGGCATGAGCCACCATGCATGGTTGACAGATCTTTGTTTTATGTGTTTCTGTTTAAAGACACTTATATATGTGGCTGCTTCATCAACACTAACCTCATGATCAAGAGCACTGTAACTCAGGCTTGAATGAAGTTTATCTAACACATGTATTTTCTCTATAAGGCACACCACAGCCCTCCTGTTCTCAGGAACACTAGACAGCACTTCAGTACTACATCTGGGGGCCATCTTAAACAGTGAGATCACAAAAACATAAAAATGTAAAAAATATGGCACTTGGTAGACTGTGGAAAGGACACTTGATTACAGCAGGAGATCTGAAACAAGAAGGCAGAGTGTCTCTGTCTTGTTAGAACTCAGCTGGGAATGTGCTTGTTGAGAGACCAAGCTTTTTGCTACCCTGTGCATGTCCAGGAATGACCGTGAAAGTACCACAAGTACTGGTTCTGGGGATATAAATAAATTTTGATGACTTAGGTAAGTTGACAAATATAAAAGCTATGAATGAGAACTGATTGTATACTGGCATTTAAAAAACTTTCTATATCAATTGTAATGGTTTTCATATTTCAAAAAACTCGTAACTCACTAGGCATGGTGGCTCACACCTGTAATCCCAGCACTTTGGGAGGCCGAGGCAGACTGACCACCTGAGGTCAGGAGTTCAAGACCAGCCTGGTGAACATGGCAAAACCCTGTCTCTACTAAAGAAACCAAAATTAGCCGGGTGTGGTGGCACATGCCTGTAGTCCCAGCTACTTGGGAGGCTGAGGCAGGAGAATCGCCTGAACCCAGAGGGCAGAGGTTGCAGTGAGCCAGGATCATACCACTGCACTCAAGCCTGCGAGACAGAGTAAGACTCCATATAAAAAAAAAAAAAAAAAAAAAATCATAACTTTGCTGCTCTCTGAAATAAAAAAAAAAAATTCAAATCTGAGAATTGCTAAAGGCTTTTGCCAGCGACAGAAAAATAAATTTGGAGAAATAAAATAGAAGGACTGCTTTTGTTTCCTAGAGCTTAGATAGTAGCATATTAAAGAACCACCATAAAAAGGCTTGAAGGCAGGTTTAGCACAACATTTTTTATATTTAAAAATGTGACAGAACAACTCTATAAATGTACTAAAATCCACTGACTTGAACACTTTAAACTGGTGAACTTTAAGATATGTAAATTATATCTAAATAAAGCTATCGAAAGGTGACAGGAAAGGGAAATCTGTATTTAATTTTTCTAATTAAAAATTCTAAATTTGGGTTCAGTATATAAAGGAACTCAACTATGTTTGGGGGAAGGAGGACAGGTGGGTGGGCTAACCCTAGACACAAACAAAAGACTGCTGTAGAACCATAAATTTCTAAAGTTGAAAGCCCAGTCTTTGACATATTATGTTTCCTTCTTCTCTTTTGCAGTGACTTCACTATGAAGTCATTCAGAAGTATTATTTATTTTTCTTTTACCTTCCACAACTTTTTTCTTTTTTTGAGATGGAGTCTCACTCTTGTTGCCCAGGCTGGAGTGCAATGGAGCGATCTTGGCTCACTGCAACCTCCACTTCCCAGGTTCAAGCGATTCTCTTGCCTCAGCCTCCAGAGTAGCTGGGATTACAGGCATGTGTCACCATGCCTGGCTAATTTTATTTTTAGTAGAGATGGAGTTCTCCATGTTTGTCAGGCTGGTCTTGAATTCCCTACCTAAGATGATCCACCTGCCTCGGCCTCCTAAAGTGCTCGGATTACAGGTGTGAGCCACCATGTCTGGTCTTTTTTTTTTTTTTTGAGACAAAGTCTCAGTCTGTCACCCAGACTGGAGTGCAGTGGTGCAATCTCGGCTTGCTACAACTTCTGCCTCCCAGGCTCAAGTGATTCTCATGCCTCAGCTTCCTGAGTAGTTGGGAGTACAGGCACGTGCCACCACTTCTCACTAATTTTTATATTTTTATTAGAGGTGGGGTTCCACCATGTTGGCCAGGCTGGTCTCAAACTCCTGACCTCAGGTCAGCCTGTACTCATATTTTTAAATTGAGGTTAAAATTCACACAACACAAAATTTATTTAAAACATTTTAAAGCACAATTCAGTGGCTCTTACTACACTTGCACTGTTGGGCAACCATCAACACTAACTCCACATTTTTACCAACATTATGCTTTTGTAATACTTTAGACATTATATGAAATTATATGAACTTTTTCATTCTAATACTTCCATGAATCAGTCAACATGTATTAAGCACCTGAGAACATAAAAATTCCTTTAAAGCTGCAAAATAAGACTGATATATTTAATAAACTATACCCTGTCCACTAAAGGATTTTACTGATCATAAAAACTTCCATTTTTACTAAGCAACAGTGTCAGTTTTCAAGACGGATGTGCGGCATGAATTTCTGTAAGTTTCTGGGAATATAAGAACCACTAAAAATTTATATGAGGTAACTAGTGCAAGCTACTTTTCTGAGCTTACCTCTATCTGCTATTCTTTTCATCAACTGATGCTCTCCCCATTTAATCAGATATTTAAGGATATCTTGTTCACTTGCCTATAATAAAAAGTGGTTTATATTTATTTTAGTGAAAGTAGATAAGTGGTTAATTTCATTAAGAACTTTTCGTAGGTCATAATGTAAATACAGCATGCAACTTACCATGTTTCACTCTTTCCATTGGCTGTTTGAAGTTTTAGTGTTAAATCTGTGGTCCACCAACAGGAAATACACAAGACTGCATGACATATATTTTATCCAGTAACCCCACTCTTGGCTTCAACTAACTTTAAAATTTCATTTCTAGCTTCTTTTTCTGTAATCTGCTCCCTTATTTTATTTTTTCATTTTAGGTTTTCCTTTTGAGACAGGGTTGCACTCTATTGCCCAGGCTGGAGTGCAATAGTGCTATCATGGCTCCCTACAGCCTCAACGTCCTGGGCTCAAGGGATTCTCCCTGCCTAAGCCTCCTGAGCAGCTGGGACTACAAGTGTGTGCCACCACACCCAGCTAATTTTTTAAATTTTTTGTAGCAATGGGGTCCCACCTGTAGCCAAGGCTGGTCTTGAACTTCTGGCCTCAAACAACCCGCTTCCTATTTCAAATTTATCTTACTATGTGGTTTCTATATAGCTGCCTTAAATTCTCTTTTGGAAGATGATAGAGATAAGTAAATGAAAGTGTAAGTATAGAGTATACACAGAGTGACTACTGTCTCCTGGAGGGACAGGAAAAACAAGTCGGTCAACTTGTTTTGGCAGAAGAAACCACAATCTCTACAAGGTATTCTACTGGTTGGTGAAGTGCAATCTGTAAAATGATGATGTATCTCTCATTTCTTTGTGTTTTAAAATCTTAGAGCAAATCTAGGCTGCTCTCCAAGTTTTTTGTTTTGTTTTGCTTTACTTTCTAAGAAGGAATATAAGGCTCCTAAAGACAATAATCTAAGAGAACAACTTCTAACACAAACGTAAAGCATTAATCTTGATCAGGACAACACAAGGTTAATGAACAAAGATTCTCCATAAATCAAGCCCAAGTGTGACATCTGTACTGCAATGAAAGCAACACACAAAGGAAAAGCACAGATGCTGAGTGGATTATTTAACTCTCCACTGAATTTCTGACTGAAATGGTAGCATTTTTATCATTTTCTAGTACAAATACAAAGAAATAGGAAGTGGCTCAACGCATTTATGTCTTTAACAGCATTAAAACAGTTGTACAGTTTTTAGCATAACATACAGCCAATGCAAAAAAAAAAATTTAAGCTTGAATATACTTTGCCTGCAAGTATTTACTTCTGTAATATATAAAATCTATTATTAATTTAAATTTCCAAATTAAAGTGACATTTAAGTCAAGAACACAAGAATTTGCTAAAAACTTCTGGTTAAACATAAGTAGTTGAAAACATTATCATACTTTGGAAGAATACATGCACTGAGTTTTGACAACCAGTTGAGCAGATCAGAAATTGAATATTAATTTTACTTGGTGCTACTGAAGCTACTGTGTACAATCTAAGTATGTGCTACTCTACCAAAAGTAAGAAACCACTGTAGAGAAGCTACATTAACAGAAGTCAAGAAAATCACTGTTGGGATGTGCTTCTGACCTTGCCTACTGCCTCAATCTCTTTTTGGTACATCTGGCTGGGACCTGGGCTTGTTCAGTGTTGAGTCACGGTAGCAGTGTACATAAAGAGCCAGCGAGACAGAAGGCTTTTGTTGTACAACTATGAAGAGGGTAGTCCTGGGTGGTTTGATCACAGCCTATTTCTCTTCCCCTGTCCTACCCTAGATGGAAGAATAATAGAGCACAGATGGATTTCTCGGTGCATATATGAATGACAATGAATTTGAGAGGTGTTTAAATGATTACCTGTAGGTAGTCAGACTGGATAGCAGTAAGCAGATGGTCTTTGCTGAGTTCATAAAAAACATCCGAAGTCATGACCTGGGAAAATTCCTCACAGAGGAAATGTAAAGCTTGTCGGTGCACCCATTTAGAGCCATATGGATGAGAGCTCCACTTGAGGATGGCAATTAAGGTATCTAATGAGATGCTCTCAGCAATGATATCCTCACAGCCTAAAAGAGAAGGCAAATACTTCTTGAGATTAATCATAAATATTACTTATTGAACATTAGTGTGCTAGGCACTATATTAAAAAGTCACAATAGTAAAAAAGAACTAAAAGAGATAAATAAAATCTCATGAAAATCGCCAAGACTTGGTGGGATGGGTAAACAATAGACTATAGCATCTATAGAAAATCTGCTGCCTTACAGAGATGGTTCTACAGAAAAAGGCAGAGAATCCTCCCAAGTTCAAGATAACAAACATCCATGTGCAAATCCAATAATGTGAGGAAGACTGTATAGAGGAAGGCAATGGACCAAAGGGGAAAGAAGAGTAGGCAAAAAGGCCGCAGTGGTGGAGACTGGCTAGAGGAAGAATGTGGAAGATACCTGACTGATGAGAGAACGCACACCTCAGAATAAGGTACGTGGGCTGCTGACTATGCAGATATCCACTCTTTGTATGAAAACATAACACACTGCACTGTTGACAGTTTAATCCCTCAGAAAATAGACAAAACATGGGCCAGGTGCGGTGGCTCATACCTGTAATCCTAGCACTTTGGGAGCTGAGGTGGGCGGATCACCTGAGGTCAGAAGTTTGGGACCATCCTGGTCAACATGGTGAAACCCTGTCTCTACTAAAAAAACAAAAGTTAGCTGGGCGTGGTGGTGTGTGCTGTAGTCCCAGCTACTTGGGAGGCTGAGAATTGCTTGAGCCCGGGAGGCGGAGGTTGCAGTGAGCCGAGATCATGCCACTGCACTCCAGCCTGGCAACAGAGTGAGACTGTCTCAAAAAAGAAGGAAAGAAAAAAAAAGGCAAAAGAAAACAGACAAAATATTAAAGTTTTATGTTCATCTGAGCTTAATTCTGACAAACTTAAAAAGAAGGAAGTGAAAAGGACCAGGATCCTGGAGAAAGCAACTATGGCATTTTAAGAACTCAAGAAAGAAAAAAACCTAAGGAGACTCAACTCTCCTCCTTAGGAAAGATCATTTGAAAATAGAAGTAAAATCTGAATGACAAAGATGAGGGGAGTGAAAATGGCTACGGGTGAACAGAAATTTTTCATTAAGTTTACTATAAAACAAAAAACAATCCTGATAATGTGAAAAGAAAAAACAGGTGTTTAAATGTCACCACCAAGCTGGGTCCTGTGGTTCACAGCTGTAATCTCAGTACTCTGGGAGGCTGAGGCAGGCAGAACACCTGAAGTTGGGGGTTCGAGACCAGTCTGGCCAGCATGGTGAAACCCAGTCTCTACGAAAAATACAAAAATTAGCTGGGCGTGGCGGTGGGCACCTGTAATCCCAGCTAGTCAAGAGGCTGAGGCAGGAGAATCGCTTGAACTTGAGAGGCAGGGGTAGTAGTGAGCTGAGATCATGCCACTACAATCCAGCCTGGGCGACAAAGTGAGACTCTGTCTCAAAAAAAAAAAAAAAAAAAAATAAGCACCACCAAAAATATGGCTACACAAAAAGGGCACAAATGAACTCCAGAGACTTCTAAAATTCAAAGCTAAATGTGAACCCATGAAAGGTGTAAAGACAAAAGGAGTGAATCCCAATTTTAAGTGACAGAAGACAATGAGTGGCAATATGGAATCTACAAAAAGTAATCCCTCATTCCCTTTTCTGATTTGGTACCAGATGACGAGAAGTATCATAGATAACTGTATAACCTGATTTCCACAAAGCATTTAGAAAATACTTCACAATGCTGCTAAACTATTAGCACCACAAGATAGGGACTGCTATCTTCAATTTATTCCTAGCACCTTCTTGCACATGTGCTAAACCTGTGCTAAATAAAAATGTGTTGAATGTACAAATGAGATCTCTGCAGATAAGACGAAGAGATAGGAGATGGGATGACAGAACAGTGGTTAACAGAACCATTCATAAATAGCACTGATTAACTTGATGAGTGGAGTGGGAAGTCGGTTTTTGACATTTTCACCAGGAACTTAGGACTGGGCACGGTGGCTCACACCTGTAATCCCAGCACTTTGGAAGGCTGAGGCGGGTGAATCACCTGAGGTCAGGAGTTTGAGACCAGCTTGGCCAACATGGTGAAACCCTGTCTCTACTAAAAATACGAAAATCAGCTGGGTGTGGTGTCACATGCTTGTAATCCCAGCTACTTGGGAGGTTGAGGCAGGAGAATCACTTCAACCTAGGAGGTAGAGGTTGCAGTGAGCTGAGATCATGCTGCTGCACTCCAGCGTGGGCAACAGAATGAGACCCCATCTCAAAAAAAAAAAAAAAAAAAAAACTTGGATAATGATGTGGAAAGTATATTTCAAAATCTTCAGATGACCCCAAACTTGGAAACACAGTTAACACCACACTGCATAGCAGAATTGTAATTGCCTAAAAAGACGGATCAAAATGAAGTTGAAATGTAACTAGGAGAATTAGTTCTCCATTTAAAGAAAATCAACTGCACAGCAGATGATGGTTGGCTTAACTGAAACTATATAAAATAATATCCGGGTTTTTTTTTTTTTTTTAACGGAATGAATGCAAAATGTGACACATCTGCTATAGATCTGAAGCACTCTCAGGCTTTTCAGGTACAACCATCAAGCCGTAATCAAAGGACTAATGTTGCACTGTTTTCTGTGGAGTGCTGTACTGTTCTATGCCCCATGCTTTAGATGAGCACTGACCAAACTGCCAAGATTGTCAGGAGAGCAAGGGAATAGTGGAGAGTAAAGTTTGCCAGTTATCACAGGAGAAAAGCTCCAAGCAAGAGATTATTTGGGTTATGTAAGAGAAATCTGAGGAGAGACATAAAAGCTGTGTTTAAATGCCTCTTCATTGAGGCAGAGGAGAAATAACTCATTTATCTGTTGCTCCTAGGAAACAAATAGATGTTAAAAGAAGGGAGGCTTTGACTCAATGACAAGAAGTTTCTAACAATTAGAATTTCCATCCTCTTCTACCCTCAAAACAAGGGTCCCTCTAGAAAGTGTCAGAGCAGAGGCTGGCTCATCACATTAGGGACAGAGTATAAAGAACCCTTACACTGGAAAGGGAACTAAGGTCAGAAGACATCCAAGTTGATTCCATCACAAAGACAAAACCATTTTTATAGACGGTACAGAGCAAATAGAAAAGATTTACTCCAAGCACTAAAATAATAAGCACTATAATAAAACAGTATATGGAACACAATGAGACCACTGCATTTATATCCACATATAGATGACACCCAAAGGCATGAATATGTGCTGATGAGAAGTCGGAAATATGGAAAAGTTTTCAACAGTCTTCATTTTACTATGAGCCTTTGAGCCTTGAATGCCAAGCTGAGGAGGACAGACCTCATTTAGTGGTGAGTGGAGGACTTCTGTTGGCCTGTTGTTTTAAAGTGGATGTTGGAACAGAATTGAGTGGGATGAGTCAATCTGATAGGAAAGGCAATCTCATAGACGTGTTTGGGAGTGAAGCAGGGGAAATGAGTGAAAAGCTGGTTATTTAAAATGATGTGTCACAATCCTACTAAACCAGGATGCTGGCAGAAGTAAAGAAAAATAAGGTCACATGATCACAGATATTTAAACTCCTGAGGTTTACAAAGAAGTAGGATACAATAGGGAAAAAAAAGGGCTTTAAAATCAGACAGATTGGATTCGAAATCCTAGCTCTGCCACTCAGTAGCAAAATCACTTTGGGCAAATCACTTAACTCTTAGAGTCTGAAATGTTCTCATCTACAAAACTGAGATTGTTTCTTACCTCACAGAGTTGTTATGGGATTTAAATGAGACCATACTCTTGACACTTTACGTTTGTTCAAACAGTCTGGAGTACCTAAGCCGAGTACCATGAACACCCAAGTCTTTTCACTGCCTGGCGATGTCACCTGCCCCAAGGCCTTCACCTCATTTTATCCCTGACTTCCTGGTTGATGACTCCAAGCCCCGAGCTGACTCCCAGTCACAACTTACTTTCACATGGATTTTGCACAGACATCTTAGACATCTTAAATGCCAAAGTCAATTCGTTTCCTCTGGGAAATCTGGTTCTCTGCAGTCACCAAAGCCAGAGATCTGAGTACTATTATTGGGTCCTTCTCCAGAGGCCCATATCCAATCTATCACCAGATGCTGTTCATTCTTCTTTTAAAGCCAACCCCTCCACAGACTCTCCATTGAATTTATACCACCTCTTTTTCAGAACCTGATACTTTCCCCCTGCATTATTGAAACAGCCTTTAAAAAAATTCCCACCTCCAGTCTTTCCCCTTCTAATCTGCTCTCTGTACTGTTGCCAGAATGATCTATTAAAATGTAAATTATATATGCCTCTTTAACAAATTATTCAACAGCTTCATGCCACAAATTTCAAGATAAAGTCCAAGATACATCTCCCTTGAGGATCTGGCACCTACCTACTCCCCAGCCCCATCCCTGCACATACTCTACACCCCAGTCATACTGTGTCCCTTCCAATTACCCAGAATTCCACTAAATGCTCGTATCTCCAGGCTTTCGTGTATGTTGTTCTGCTTTTCTGAAATGCCCCTAACTCTTTTCTTAACTCCTCTGCATCTTTGAGTCTCAGCTTAGATACTGTCTCTTTTAAGAGCCTACTTTGATCCTGCTCCTCAAAGCCTTAGGTCAGGTGTTCCTCCTACCTAAAAGTTTCTCTACCCTGTTTTTGTCTGTAACAGCACAAAACCCTCATACTACTACCACTTTCTTATATATATTTGTCTGACTCTTCCACCAGACTAAGTTCCTTTTTGGTAAAGACTCCATCTTATTCTATATTGTCTGGCACCTAGTAATTAACTAAAAGCAAATAATAGCTAACATTCTTGAAAATTTATTAGGTATAGGTACCAGGCTCTGTGCTAATTGCTTACTTTAGAATATTTAATTTTAGCACTTCTTCTCAAAGGTTGTGTTATTATTACCATTATTATCTCCATTTTATAAATGAGAAAACTAAGACTCACAAAGATTAAATATGTTACCCAAGGTTACACAGCTAGGAAGAAGACAAGTCCTACCTAAACATATTCTTCCTTCCCCTCCCAAAAGTTCCTCCTTCCTCCTTTTTAGGACTTTTTTTTTTTTTAGACGGAGCTTCACTCAGCCGCCCAGCCTGGAGTACAGTGCTGCGATCTCGGCTCACTGCAACCACCATCTCCCAGGTTCAAGCGATTCTCCTGTCTCAGCTGCCCGAATGGCTGGGACTACAGGCACCCACCATCATGTCCAGCTACTTTTTTGTATTTTATAGAGATGGGGTTTCACCATGTTGGTCAGGCTGGTCTTGAACTCCTGACGTCAGGTAAACCACCCACCTCGGCCTCCCAAACTGCTAGGATTACAGGTGTGGGCCACCACACCCGGCCCCATCTTAGGACTTTTACTAATCAATGCTCATTAGAACCTACTTACTTAGAACTACTACTCTCATGAACAGAAAGCACCTTACAAATATATTGAACATGGTGATATTAACTAAAAAATGTAAAAGGAAGACAAGTAAAAAGCTGGAATGTTGGTATAAAGAGATTTATGATGTCAAAATTAATGTTTTCATATGATGGCAAAGGATTTCAATTAGTGATAATACGACTTTGTCAGGGTTATCAACATTGGAATGAAAACGTAAACACAGCAGCAAAGCAGAAGGGATGCCGGGAGGGAAAAGACAACAAATGGGTGTTGAGAGGTTTCATGCGGTGCCACATCCTTGGTAAATTCTGGACAAGTCCTGTAGATCCAAAACCATCAGCACACTCAGAGATGGTCAGATGCTTGGTGACAAAGCGATCCTAACACAAACCTAAGACACACACACAGATCAGAATGCTTACTTATGGGCAGCACAGGGATTCAGTTCTAGTGAGCAGAATGTCATGTATTTTCTCTCAGCACTTCACAAACTATCGTTTTTTCTCTCAGCACTTCACAAACTATCGTGAGTCATGCTACAGTTTTTTCTTCCTTTTAAAATTTCCAATGTGTCGTGGACCAATACTTTAGTAAAATTTGGCAAAAATACTGCTTGAATATTGTGGCCATTGTTTAAAGTCTCTAAATGGTTACTGTGAATTTCTGTACCTATCTCACTCACACAGACATACTATGAACAGTAGTGCTCTGTGGAGTCCATTCCCGCTTTTGGGAACTGGGCTTGCCTTCTTGCCTCCTACCATGTGAAGAACATGCTGTGACTAGCTTGTTGGGACCAGGAGGAGAATGAGCAGCACTGGGAACAGAGCCACCCCTGCTGACCCACAGTGGCAACCAGAGAGGCCCCCGCTGCTGCAAACCAAAGCATAAATGCCCTACCTGACCCTTGTGAGAAATAAATGTTCGTTGTGATATACCACTGAAGTTATCAGGCTGGCTGTTACACAGCAGTGGTTGACTAAAAACAATTTAGCTTTTTAAATGAATTCAAAAGCTTTAATTTTAATTTTTTTTTTTTTTTTTAGATGGAGTTTCACTCTTATTGCCCAGGCTGGAGTGCAGTAGCATGATCTCAGCTCACTGCAACCTCAGCCACCTGGGTTCAGGTGATTCTCTTGCCTTAGCCTTCTGAGTAGCTGGGATTACATGTGCCTGCCACCACGACTGGCTAATTTTTATATTTTTAAGAGACAGGGTTTTGCCATGTTGGCCAGGCTGGTCTCAAATTCCTGAACTAAGGTGATCTGTCGACCTCAGGTGATCTGTCCGCCTCAGACTCTCAAAGTGGTGGGATTACAGGCACCCACCACCACACCCAGCTGTTAATAAAACCTTTTGGCCAGGCACAGTGGCTCATGCTGAGGTGGGTAGATCACCTCAAGTCAGGAGTTTGAGATCAGCCTAGACAACATGGTGAAACCCCATTTCTATTAAAAATACAAACATTAGCTGAGCATGATGGCGGGCACCTATAGTCCCAGCTACTCAGGAGGCTGAGGTAGGAGAATTGCTTGAATCAGGGAGGCAGAGGTTACAGTGAGCCGAGATCATGCCACTGCACTCCAGCCTGGGCAACAGAGCAAAACTCTATCTCAAATTAAAAAAAAAAAAAAAAAGCTTTTATTAACAATTTCCTCATAACAGAAAAATTCCACCTGTAGCCAAGGCATTTAATAGATAAAAGGTACCAATACATTCTGCTCAGGCAGAGTTTCAATGATGCTGTTGGCAGGCTGGCTGGTAGTACAAAATCAACTTCTGAAAATTTCTTTTGCTTGTGTGATAACCACACTTTTACAGATCCTTCTTCGATTTATTTAATCCTTTCCTCTATTGTCTTTTACCAGGATATTTTCTTTCTGATCCTTACTGTGGACAAAAATACCTTCCCTCAAAAAGTTGAGCCACATAATTAATATCAATGAATGACCAAGGTTGAGACAAAAAGAGCTAACAAATTTGAAATTCAGTAACACAAATGACTGTACTATGTTTTATTATCAATTTTTGTTTCTTCTCTTCATGTTTGTTCCTCTGGTAACTAAAAAAAAGCCTCAATGTTAACAGTTCTAATACAGTGTCAGGATCTGTCTTTGTTTCCCTCTTATTTATTATTCCTAGAATGCCACCCTACTTGTTTCACCAATACCACTGGGAAACATTTTCAATGGCTCATGTCCATCAGGACATGTATAAACGGCTTCCACATTCACATTGAGGTTGGAGTGGAAAGAGGAAGGAGGAAACAGGCAAGGGGGAAAGGAGAAAGGAACAGGGAGATTACAGCTTGCCATACAACATAAAACAAGATCATAAGTTTAGAGCAGGGCTGGCCTTAGACTTGGCATGCTGACTCTTCAGAGGCACCAGAATTAGAAATAAGGCTTGAAGTACAAACAGGATAAAGAAAAGTTGCTTCAATTCTTTCTTACTAACCAGTATATAACTGATTCTGAATCCTGAGAATAGGAATTAAGGAATAAAGGAAATGAGTGTGGCAGGAAGTAAAACAAAGACCATGAGTTTTAAACTCGGGCGGCTGTATCACTAATTCTTGACTCTCTCACTTAGCCTCTGCCAGATTAAAACATGTCCCGTCCGGGTGCAGTGGCTCACACCTATAATCCCAGCATTTTTGGAGGCCAAGATGGATAGATGATTTGGGCTCAGGAGTTTGAGATCAGCCTGGGCAATATGGCAAAACTCCATCTCTACAAAAATACAAAAATTAGCTGGATGTAGTGGTGCGTGCCTGTAGTCCCAGCTACTCACGAGGCTGGGACTCCAGCTTGAATGTGGACGCAACTGCACTCCAGCTTGAATGACAGAATGAGACCCCGTCTCAAAACAAAACAAACAAACAAAACTACATCTTATTTTCTCTTATCAGCTGAAAGAATCCATCAAAGTTCGGAGGATTATGCTGGAAATTGGGGAGTAATGTGTCTATACAATATCCTAGAAATCCTTTCTAGCCTAGAAATCTTAAATTTCTATTCTGCCTTTCTGCCCTCCTTTGACCTCATTATCTAACCAATGTTTACAATCTGTAAACTACAGATTCGTCCTTCAGAACAACCTTCAATTAGCCTCTCTTCCATTCCCACTATAACACCATCTTTGTTCAAATCCTTAGCATCTCACAAACCAATTACTGAAAAGCTTCCTACTGTCTCCCTCCATCCAGGATTCCAATGCATACAGAGTACACTGCTGAAAGGTTTTTCTAAAACAGCACTATCATCACATCAGACCTACAAATCTATTTTTAAAAGGCAATCAGGAATTCCTGATCCAAAGGAAAAAATGAGAGCTAGCTACAAGGGTGAGAAGACAAGTCAACCTGCGTCTCAGTGTTCTGCACTGTTGGTCCTTAGATGCTGTGACTCTGAGCTGGTTGGATGAATGCTCCTCTACTATTTCTCAGGAGGACAATTCTGAAGAAGAGTCTAAATCCAGGTGCCTGCAGTGCTGACCAGTTCAATGACCCACTCTTGTACTGCTGCCCCTCACTCCTGTTCATGGGATACTTACCACATAAATGACCTGCATGTAAGTCTTTGATTTGGGCTGCGCTTTCAGCAGGGATTGCAGGGAATGGGAGAAGACATCCAGCAAAGATAGCTAGTAACAGAAATGGCCCTCGAAAACAATGTTCTTGAATGAGATTCTAGATCTAGCTCACTCACTGACCAAATGGCAAAAGGTCTCCCCATCCCATTCCTACTGGTAGGTGGCATGGTGATAACCCCTGCATATAACAGCTTTGACAATATCATGTCAAAGCTGACATATAACAGCATGACAATATCAGGAGCAGATCAAAATGAGGTATATGTGGAAGGTAAAGTATCAGATCACCAATCATCATGGCACTTGAATGGAATGGAAACATTAGTGGCTATAAGGCTTAGAAACTGCCTGCATTGACAGCTTTAGAACCATGAACAAAGAGAATGATAGGCTCAGGTTAGCCAACTCTTAAATCTAGGCATTCTTCAAATTGCCAACCCTAAATCTAGGCATTCTTCAAAGTCTAAAGACTTCCAGGTCAATGTCTTAAAAGACTCTTTCTTGCAGCTGCAGGGCAGACTGCCAAAATTCAGGCTCAAGATTTAATTTTAAAAAATCAGGCTCAAGATTTAATTTTAAGGATATCAGAACTACCAAGGAGATATAAATGAAAGTCTTGACAAGTATTCTACGATCAAATCTGGGTCCTGGTAGGAACACTTGGACACAGAAACCCGGAATGGGGATATCTGGGTGGCTTAGCTGAGAATATTAAACCCCAAGATCTACCTCAATTTTCTGGGCTAGGAGAAGCAGCTTCCCCAACTCCTTGCTAGACAGCAGCAGCCTCTTTCATCTGGAGACCCTGCAGGTGCCTGAAAAGATAATTCTTTTCCTCTTTTAAGATCTGTTCCTGCCCTCTCTCACTATCCCCAAACCAATAATGAGGATCATGTTCCCAGCACAGTTTAATTGGGAAAATATAGTCTCTGTTCTGGGAGTAAAGAGTGTAGACAACCCAAAGATTTATGAGACCTGGCTATGTGCACTGGCAGGTCCTGCAGGTACACTTGTAGAAGTGGATCTTGACTGTGTTAGATCAGGGCGCAAGGTCTGTGGCAATACAACAGCAGTTCACTCAGAACCCAGGGGATTCACTGCAGCATCTTCTGGTGCTTCTTTACTGAGGGAATAACAGAGACCTAGTGATTGTAGCAACTACTGATAAAGAAACTAAGAGCTCAAATACCTCTGGGATGAAGGTCTGGATCATACCTGGTAGGCTGCCTACGCCTACTGAAGTAGGCAAAGAATGATGAAAATCTAGTTTGGGTAGGGAAGAAGGACATTATGCTGAGAATTGTTTCCCCACCATCTCCATCCCTCTGTGGTTCCAAGTTAAGAGATGGCTAAAAATGTGTGAAATTTGGAAGTCAGACGTGAAGCAGTGTCCATTATTCTCTAAGTCACTGTAGCCAGATGTGGTGACTGCTAGTTGCAGAGGTGCCAAAGGGCCCTAGTTTTTCCTCTGCCCTGTATCCAGCTCTTCCTACTGCAGCCTTGCTGACCAACACTGGCCCTTTGCTCGCCCCCAGATGCGTGGCTGCAAACCCAGACACAATAGCCATTCCCCATGAGCTTGCCCTTTGCATTCCCATTCTGGTGGCTGGATGCACTTGGCTTCTTAGGTTGACTAGCTGGTAGCTCCTCTGGATCCTATTCTCTCTTTTGGACTCACTTCCCCAGTTTCTTCTACAATTGTTTAAGGTCCAATTCCTAGAATAATTCCCTTAACCTAAGTCAGAGTTGCTCAGCTTCCCTGATTGAACCTGCATAAGTTATGATAAGAATTATCAGATAAAACTTCCTGCCAGCTGTAGCAGCCAGCCTGAGACTAATCCCATCCTCTTCCCTGATTTGAGTCTTTTGCAGAGGTGTGACTGGCCACCACCTTGAAGATTCGGTGATAATGGAGCATACAAACGGATCTGAGTGATGCAAGAAGTAGACTACATTAAACAACTCTTGCGCCCACCTCACCATCTCTCTGCCTTTGACCACAGCAGCCCAGTTACAGCACCCTGCCTCAGCCATACCTTCGTATCCTTTGTTTTCTGCTGTGGAAATTCTGACCCTTGGAGTCAGCACTTCTGGGAATGTTATGCACCTGTCCATATACAAACCATGAGATGCAAGGGAGTGAACACCCTACACTTTTCCAGCGGAGGGATGGAAGCTGGTAGGTAACTGTCCTCTTTCTTCCCTCTGGTAGACAATCCTGAAGTACATTCCATGTGGCTCGTTAGTGAGTTCCAGTACAATTATACCCTACTGACCATAGCAGTGATCAGTTCAGAATACATACTTATATTGGCTTGTTCTCATTCCATTTCCCTCTTCAGTCACTCACTCCTATTCTCTGGTAGAATTTCCCAAAAGAAACTATTTGCATACAAGTCCTCATACTAAGCTTTACTTTTTTGGAGGGAACCCAGGCTAAGAAAGAAAAAATACAAAAATCTCCAGTCTTAACACTGGTCTACAAGCAGTACTGTTATTTTTAATTGCCACTCTAGGTTTTGGTCAAACCCATGGCCCATGCAGTCCTGGATTCCAGGTTACCTTTCTAGACTTTCATTTAAAAAGAAATTATGGAGCTTTGTGCAGGCTCTGTACTATATGTGAGGGATCCAATGATAAATAATATAGCTCTTGATCTCAAGAAGCTAACAATGTACTGGAGAGGTAGAAGAGGAAGTAGGCAATCTCACCTCTATGTAGTAGGTACTACAAAAGGGGTGTACAAAAGGCCATGAGTACACAATGGGGGGGGCTACCTAAATTCTCAGGTGGAGTGAGAATGGCAAGGGGTAGAACCTACATATAACCCTCTACTGTGTGAATACCAGAAAATGGAGATCATTAGGGTTCACCTTAGGGTCTACTTGTTGCAATGTATTTATGGCCACCTTAGCAATATCCTTCTGACAGACTGGACAATACTAATCACTTTAGTTTGCTCTTTGTACCCCTATTCCTTTTATCTACGTCAGCTTTCTTTTCTCAGAACACATCTAACTGTACCACTTCTGAAGAGTGGGAAGAATATAATTTACATTTTAGGCAAGGATGCATTGTAGTTTGGCAAAAAATTTTTAACAGTTGAACTTTTCTGTGTTTCGTTTCTTATATCCTTGTAGCTAATATTTGAAATTTGATTGTCCTTGTTAGGTAAAGAGGCATAATACAGAGTGTAGTCTTAAAGTTGCTCAAAAATGGTCATTTAACAGGAATATAATCTGAGAAAAGCATTGTTAAGCGATTTCATCATTGTGCAAAAAGAGTGTATGTATACAAACCTAGATGGTATAAGGCCTATTACACACCTAGGCTACATGGTATATACTCCACTGCTCATAGACTACAAACCTGTACAGTATGTCACTGTATTGAATGCTGTAGGCAGCTGTAATGCAATGGTAAGCATTTGTTCACTGAAACACATCTAAACATTAAAAAGGTACTGTGAAAGTACATATTATATGACCTTACAGGACCACTGTTGTCCATGTAGCCTGCTGTTGACTGAATCACCATTACGTGGTACATGACCATTTATCCACAGAGAAGTGTATCTTTCAAGTCTCTGTCCATTTTAATAGTCTTGGCCACGCATGGTGGCTCATGCATGTAATCCCAGCACTTTGGGAGGCTTAGATGGTGGCATATTTCTTGAGCCCAGGAGTCTAAAACCAGCCTGGGCAACACAGTGAGACCTTGTCTCTAAAAACAAATTAAAAAATTAGCCAAGGACAGTGGCATATGCCTGTAGTCCCAGCTACTTGGGAGGCTGAGGTGGGAGAACTGATTGTGCTTGGGAGGTCAAGGTTGCAGTGAGCTGTGATCATGCCACTGCCAACACTCTAGCCTGGGCAACAGAGCAAGACCTTGTCTCAAAGTCTTACAAGACTTACCTGCAAGACCTAAATGCCAGTCAGGCATTACTAATACTATACTTCCAATCTAAATATCTTTTTATGTTCTCTTTCAATACATTTTAGGATATATTCTGAGACAATCTGGATTATTTGGAAGGGTACACAGGAATCTGTCAAGGCAATCGGTCAAGGGCAACTGAGTGGCTGGGGAACAAAGCTGGAAGGGCGTGGGACTCTTCACTGAATACCCTGTTGAATTCTGTTCCATGTGCATGTGTAACCTATTACAAGTTAAATTTAAAAAAAAGTACCACCAGGCTATGGAAGCTGCCAGGAGTTCCTTCCCTTAGTGCTCTGTAAAAAAATCAATCACTGACTACAAAACCAAGTGAACACTGGAAAGGAAATGAGAAGGCTGCCTACCTGGAAACATTAATCCCTTCTAATGGGAAAGCAGCAATCACTGAGATTCATGCTGCTTATGTGTGAAAAGGTACACAATGTTTATATTCTTTCTTCTTATGGATTCTGACAAGTGTGAGAGACAAAAGCAGACAAAGATGGAAAAGCAGCTGAAAACTTTTAGGGAATAACTTTACTAACTTAGTAGAGGTGGCGAAAGCACAATGATTTCAAGCCATGAAACACACACACACACACATACTTTTTTTTTTTTTTTTTGAGATGGATTCTCACTTTGACTCAGGCTGGAGTGCAGTGGCATCATCTCAGCTCACTGCAACCTCCACTTTCCAGGTTCAAGCAATTCTCTCACCTCAGCTTCCCAAGTAGCTGGGATTACAGGCATGCACCACCACACCGAGAATTTTTGTATTTTTAGTAGATGGGGTTTCATCATTGACTTCAGGTGATCTGACTGCCTTGGCCTCCAAAGGTGCTGGAATTACAGGTGTGAGCCACCGTGCCAGGCCCAAATTAATAATTCTTAAGCTACTTAGTTGACTAGATTGATATTTCTTTAATGTTTACTTCATAAATTAGTGTTATCTAATATGGTATTTAAAATGTTTACATTTAACTGTTGGGGGGCTAATGAGAACAGCATAACAAAGGGAAAGCATTCATGGGGATGTCAGTTCTCTGCACAAAGATACCACATATAGCCCTCTACTGTAATGCAGGGGGAGCTAACTCTGGGACCTACAGGATGCCTGAATTCTCTGAAATTGAACAAATTCTTATATGCAGGCATCTTGCTGGAAAAAGAGATAAAGGATATACCACTAGAGTTGGACTGACTAGAAACCCAATTCCAATTCTCTTTAGCTGTGTGACGTGTGAAAATTTTGCCTGTTACCTTATCTGAAAAATGTGGCTAGGGCCAGGCCTGTAATCCCAACACTTTGGGAGGCTGAGGCAGGCAGATCATCTGAGGATGGGAGTTCGAGACTAGCCTGACCAACACAGAGAAACCCCATCTCTACTAAAAATACAAAATTAGCCGGGCGTGGTGGTACATGCCTGTAATTCTAGCTACTCGGGAGACGGAGGCAGGAGAATTGTGTGAACCCGGGAGGTGGAGGTTGTGGTGAGCTGAGATCTCTCCATTGCTTTCCAGCCTGGGCAATAAGAGTGAAACTATCTCAAAAAAAAAAAAAAAAAAAATGTGGCTAATACCATCTACCCTATGGGGTTGCTTTGAGGATTAAATTATACACAACCCTTAGTCCACTGCTTACCTTATGGTAAATGTTAAATGAATGACAGCTATTACTATAATCAAGGTTCCCTGATAAAGGTACCTACTGTATTGATGTATTCTACTACCAAAGCAAGCACCGGATTTGTGGGTTGTGCAAGGGGGAAGGGAGGGAGCGTAGTCTGAAGAGAGCAGAAGCAAGTCAAAGACCTGTAAGGAGAACAGAAACAGTGACAACCCAAATGTATAATTTCCTGTCATAGATTTATTAAAATGTTAAATAAAAACAATCCTCCTACTCAGTAGGTGAGAAACTCAGTGCTCATACCTTTTTACCTAAAAACAAAAGCTAGCCATTTATACTTGTACTTTGTTTACTATCCTTAGACCATATCCCACTAGTAATGAAGACTAAATTATTATAATGGGATTAAGAATACCAATGAAGGGAAAAACCAAAGCTTTTGGGGTACAACCATGTAATTATGTTTTTCAGCTGGGCATGGTGGCTCGCGCCTGTAAATCTCAGCCCTCTGGGAGGCTGTGGCGGGTGGAGTTCGAGACCAGCCTGGCCAACATGGTGAAATCTCATCTCTACTAAAAATACAAAAAATTAGCTGGGTGTGGTGGCAGGTGCCTGTAATCCCAGCTACTTGGGAGGCTGAGGCAAGAGAATCACTTGAACCCGGGAGGCAGAGGCTGCAGTGAGCTGAGATCACCCCATTGCACTCTAGTCTGGGCAACAAGAATGAAACTTCAAATTAAAAAAAAAAAAAGTTTTTCAGAAAATTATGATCATGGGCATCCTTCAAAACAGTATACCTCACAGATGATTTCTTCTCAGAGATCATATTCCCTCTTCCCCTTCCTGGGGAAGAATAGCTCTGGAATCACAAGGACCAGGATTTAAATCTTGGCCTTAACACTTTCTAGCTGTAACATGGTAATGCAGTGGTAACTATTTGTTCATTTAGACACATCTAAACATTAAAATGGTACAGTGAAAAGTACATTCTTTTTTTTTTTTTTTGAGACGAAGGCTCACTCTTGTCCCCCAGGCTGGAGTGCAATGGCATGATCTCAGCTCACTGCAACCTCTGCCTTCTAGGTTCAAGTGATTCTCTTGCCTCAGCCTCCTGAGTAGCTGGGATTATAGGAGCCTACCACCACACCTAGCTAATCTTTGAATTTTTCGTAGAGATGGGTTTCACCATGTTGGCCAGGCTGGTCTCAAACTCCTGACCTCAGGCGATCCACCTGCCTCAGCCTCCCAAAGTGCTTGGATTACAGGAGCCACTGCGCCTGGCCAAAAGTACGTATTTTATAACCTTATAGGAACACCGCTGTATATGTGGTCTGCTGTTGACTGAAACATCATTATGTGGTACATGACTATTTATCCACAGAGAAGCGTATCTTTCAAGTTTCTGTCTCTTTAATAGTGTTGGCCACACATGGTGGCCAAGATAGTATTTTTAATCTCCATTTGGCTGTAAATGGAGGAAAAACCTACCATAGAGGACAATGTGAGTAAAGTGCTTGACACAGTGCCTGAGAAAGAACAGGTGCTCCACAAATTCTGTCGAACAAATGTATATTCATTTATATTTGAAAAAGAATTAGTAATTTTGATATAAAATTTATAGATTTCATCTACTTACAGCAGAATGTTATATACTTTAAAAACTCCCACTATTTCTAGAACATTTCTTAAAGTCTTTGTGTGTTGCAGCCAGAGAGCTTTCAGAAAACACAAATATCATCAGGCCACAAGACTTAAGATAGGATAAAGCTGATTGTCTCAGTTTAGTATAATGAATTCTTTATCATACAGCCCTGCTTGCCTCTGTTTGCCTCACTTCTTGCCACACCTCTCTTATCTTTGCAACCCCAGCCTCTCCAGCCAAAAAATACCTGCCCTCATTTATCTCTAGGCCAGTTCCTGCTGCCTGATAATGCTCCCTTTCACATCCAATCTTTACTTAACTCCTACTCATTCTCTGGGAAGTTTTGATAATGTCCTCCTGCCCTCCCCTTCCATACTGGGGTCTAGGGCTTCTTTTCCTCCTAGGTACTCCCCCAGTATTCAGTGCTTTGTTCTATTAAGGCACTCATGCTGTAACTGCCTATTGGTACTTAACACTGGACTATCATTTTCTTTTTTCTTTTTGAGACAGAGTCTTGCTCTGTTGCCTAGGGTGGAGTGCAGTGGCATAACTGCAGCTCACTGCAACCTCTGCTTCCTGGGTTCAAGCAATTCTCCTGCCTCGGGCTCCCGAGCAGCTGGGATTACAGGGGCCCACCACCACACCCAGCTAATTTTTGTATTTTTAGTAGAGACAGGGTTTCACCATGTTGGCTAGGCTGGTGGACTATCATTTTCATTACTTTAATCTCAGAGTCTGGCACACAGTAAGAGCTCAATAAATGTTTGTTAAATGAGAACAGGAATCATGGTGCTAATTCTATAACAAGGGGCTGATTTGAGTTGATAGGCTATATCATTTTTAGCCCCAATAATGTCCCATTTTTACCTTTATTTGCTTGAAAACTAGGACAGCAGCTATTCTCTCAACTTGATAGACCCAATGTGATGATCAGATTTATAACACTGTATCCATCTACTTTTATTTAATACACTGCCTCTAAAAAATTTCACATCAAAATGTAGTTTAGAAGTGGTATTCACACCACTGAAGGACTTTAGCTTCTTAATATTTTTACTGTTCATACTTATAAACAAAAACTATCAATCTAGGGTTTAAGATGAGGCATAAGAATAACAACTAATCACGCAGTTTAGCTTAGAAAAATTTCTGACTGCTCATTAGATAGAAGCTCAGATATCAAAAGATTTAGAAAAACAAGGTAATGCCCATGTATTTTCCAGAGATATTTTAGTGAATCAGTTTCAAAATTCAGCACTGTTCTTTAATGTAAGCAACGTAACCTTCAATTAGAAAGGAACATCGACAATGAAAACCTTATATAAAGACCGAACAAACCACTTCAGAAAAGGCTATTATGGTTGAAAATGAATATCACTAGAAACAAAGACATTTAAGTGTACAAATGTATTTTGATTTTTTTGGCACTACTTTTAGATGTATGTATATTTCACCCTTAAATTTCATGAAATGTTTAACATTTATCAGAAGTTTTATAAACATAAACATGTCAGTAAGTATGAGATATTATAAAAATGTTTTAGTGCAAAGAATCATAACAGAGCTCAAATTCTTTTACTGTATTAAATAATCCCCTTGTGGAGACATATTTAATAAGGCCAGCCCATGTTAATTTACAATAGAAACCAAATATATGAAAAAACAGTTGAAGCCAAGCAGTTTCTGGACAGTTTATGTTCACTGAGTGTTTTAGCAGTCCCATCATATGTATACTCTGAACGAAGACTCGGTCCTTTGAAGATATTTATAAGGTAACTTTTGGCTGGATGTGGTGGCTCACGCCCATAATCCCAACACTTTTGTTTTTGAAACATCTTGCTCTGTCATCCAGGCTGAAGCACAGCAGTACAATCACACCTCACTGTAGCCTCAACCTCAGTGGACTCAAGCAATCCTCCCATCTCGGCCTTCTGAGTAGCTGGGATTATAGGCATCCACCACCATGCCCAGCTAATTTTTGTTTTTGTTTTGGAGACAGGGTCTTACTCTGTCACTCAGGCAGGAGTGCAGTGGCACAATCTTGGCTTACTGCAACCTCCACCTCTTGGGCTCAGGTGATCCTCCCACCTCAGCCTCCCAAATAGCTGGGACCACAGGTGTGCGCCAGTATGCCTGGCTAATTTCTTTCTTTTTATTTTTTGTAGAGATGGGGGTTCACCATGTTATCCATGCTGATCTCAAACTCCTGGAGTCAAGCGATCTGCCTGCCTCAGCCTCCCAAAATGCTGGGATTACAGGCAAGAGCCACTGTGCCCTAATTTTTGTATTTTTCAGTAGAGACAGAGTTTTACCATGTTGCCCAGGCTGGTCTCAAACTCCTGGACTCAGGTGATCCACTCACCTCAGCCTCCCAAAGAGCTGGGACTACAGGCATGAGCTACCTTACCTAGCCCAAAAGGTACTTTTTGTTGTTGTTGTTGTTTTTTGAGATGGAGTTTCGCAGGCTGGAGTGCAATGACTCGATCTTAGTTCACCACAACCTCCACCTCCCGAGTTCAACAGATTCTCCTGCCTCAGTCTCCAGAGTAGCTGGGGTTACAGGCATGGACCACCACATCTGGCTAGTTTTGTATTTTTAGTAGAGATGGGGTTTTTCCATGTTGGTCAGGCTGGTCTCAAACTCCCAACCTCAGGTGATCTACCCGCCTCGGTCTCCCGAAGTGCTGGGATTACTGGTGTGAGCCACCGCACCTAGCCCCAAAAGGTAGTTTTTGTTGACAGTAGTTATCACAAGAGTGAGACTTTATAGTTTTTAAACACTTTAAGTATTACTTGTGTTATCTGACTAGCTGGACATTAGTGTGACTATTATATTTTTAGACAGTAATTTAAAAAACATCAGTTATTAAAAGTAAACTATATACTGACATCAACATTTTCCCAAGGTTTATTAAATATGAAAAAAACAGTAATATAGTGTGATGCTATGTATATTACAACAGAATAAGATATGTACGTGAAATACACACACAGGTATGCATACACATATAAAGATTTGAAAGGAAAAACCATCAAACTGTTCACAGTAAGTCACTAATAAGGATTTGGGAAAAGCATTGGTAGTAGGTGAAAATTCACTTTCTGCTATGTTTCTGTATCATTTCTTTTTTCCCCCAGCAATGAGCGTGAACTGTTTTTGAAACGAATTAATTCAGATGGAAAGTTTTATCACAGAGTTGTTACAGGAGATGGTTTATTTATGAATGTTACCAAGTGTATTATCTAAAGTCCGCTGAAGTGCAAAGTATACATGAAGCTTGGTCACTGAGTGTAGAGTAGGTGCTCGATACATTCTTGTTTTGAAGTTCATCTTTTGATCTGCTGAAGTAGCCTTGGAGAGGTAGCAACTTAGGATTTATTACCTCATTTCTATTACAGGAAGCATGATAGCAGTTACCAAACAGGTTACTGTAAAGATTAAGTGAGGGATTCCATAAAAAAAGCTTAGTACAGTGTTTTTCACACAGTAACAGCAAAGTAATATTATCAATCTATCTTCAATCTTGAAATAGTTTTTCACTTCTACAACTAGAGGTAAACAAAAGTCTTACATGGGGTGACAGTCTTCCTCTGGATATTTAAGGAGATAAGACCAATGCTTGTTTTATTTTTTTGAGATGGGAGTCTTGCTCTGTTGCTCAGACTGGAGTGCAGTGGTGCAATCTCGGCTCACTGCAACGTCTGCCTCCCAAGTTCAAGCGATTCTCCTCCCTCAGCCTCCTGAGTAGCTGGGACTACAGGTGCCCACAACCAAACCTAGCTAATTTTTATATTTTTAGTAGAGACGGGGTTTTACCATGTTGGCCAGGCTCTTTTTAAACTCCTGATCTCGTGATCTGCCCTCCTTGGCCTCCCAAAGTGCTGGGATTACAGGCGTGAGCCACTGTGCCTGGCCTATGCTTGGTTTTAAGACAACAGCTTCAACTCTATCTCAACTGTGAGTTTGAAAAGCCAGGATATTTGTACAATGCAGAGGTTCTTCTTTCCTTCTGTCATTTTCCCTCTTTAGTGAGTAAACCCCTCCTCCCTAGTCTTATTTTCCTTATACCAAATCATTTATATCTTAGCCTCCATTCGTTTTGCATTCCTTGGTGGCAGAAGGCACCATACCTGGCCTCAATTGATGTTAATTATTCTATTTTACTTTGAAAGTCATATATAAATGGTGATATGTGCAAGTTGTAGTGAAGAACATATATCTCAATAATTCAAGGCAAACGTGATGCCATAAGTTTACAGTCTGCTATTTTGCCTTTTCCCTCCATCCTTCGAATTTTATTATTAGAGAAAAGGTTTTGTTGAGAAAGCTTCTAACTAAACTTTGTATAATTTTTGTTGTTGCTGTTTGTTTGTTTTGAGACATGGTCTGGCTCTGTCGCCCAGGATGAAAGTGGTACAATCTCATCAGCTCACTGAAACCTCTGCCTCTTGGGCTCAAGCTATCCTCCCACCTCAGCCTCCTGAGGAGCTGAGACTACAAGCGCATGCCACCACACCTGGCTAATTTTTTTTAAGAGACGTGGCTTTGCCATGTTGCCAGGCTTATCTTGAACTCCTGAGCTCAAGCTATCTGCCCGCCATGGCCTCCCAAAGTGCTGGGATTACAGGTGTGAGCCACTGTGCCCAGCCAAATTCTGCATTATTTTAAATAAAAATAAATTCAGACATTTAATGGATTCTACTACAGATGAACAGTGTATATTTGAGAGATAACATTTCTTGTTATAGCTACAAAGGACTTTATATACATTTACATTTTAAAAGTCATATAACAAGCTATAATATTTATTTATATACAATGTTTTGGTTTGGTTTTGAGACAGAGTCTCTCACTCTGTCACCCAGGCTGAAGTATATAGCACCATCTCGGCTCAACATAATCTCTGCCTCCCCGGTTCAAGCTGTTCTCATGCCTTAGCCACCAGAGTAACTGGGATTACAGGTGTGCGCCACCATGTCTGGCTAATTTTTGCAATTTTAGTAGAGATGGGGTTTCACTATGTTGGTCAGGTTGGTCTCAAACTCCTGGCCTTAAGTGATCTGCCTGCTTCAGGCCTCTGAAAGTGCTGGGATTACAGGCATGAGCCACTGCACCAGGCCAATACAATGTCTTTTAAATATACAAATAAGGGTGAATAAACATTCTGCTTTCAATAGACAAATACTAACAACTCCTTAAAATTTATTTTCCCTTAATAAATCAAACAGCACAAGAAGTAAAAAGATACTTAATTTAGATTAAGAATTTTCAAGTTATCTTAACATTCTGAGTTATATAATTTACCATAAATTCTCATTATTACCATAAATTTTTATTAAATTTTAGATATTTAATTAGTTCTTTGATCTAAATTATAAATTAGTACAGAAGGAAAGACTGCCCCTGGATTAAACTTCTTTTCGGCTTCAAAAGATTAACAGCATTAAAGTAGCTTTAGAGAATTTTCTAAATTCAACTGATACTCTATTTTAAATCAATGAACTGACAAGTAAACAGTTGAGGAGACAGGTTTTCTGATATTAAACTTAAACTGCGAATTAAATGGTAGAGAGCTATACAATTTAGACCATATCTAAACTTTTATAACTAATACTTCATATTTTGTTATTATACTGGAGTTAAGTGCTTTCATTTCGTTTGCAACTCCTAGGGATACAATTTATTACAGTCCCTGCTATCCCATCCACTGTTTTTTTTTTTTTTTTTTTTAAAGAAAAGGTTACTCAGCTTTCAAAGGTATTAAAAATAATTCGAAACATATAGCTAATAGTAACTAAGAGCAAAGCAGTGTGCTAGTTTCTCAGGTTATTCAAAAATGACCATGATTTTGATATACAACTTAGGGAGCATATAATACACTAGGTGATAGAAGAAATGAGACAGGTACCTAGGTAATTCCAAAACAAGTTAGAAGATATAAAACCCTAAGAACAATAAAAAGTGTTTTAGAAATTCTCAGGATGTAGAAAGCACTTTTAACTTGGAATGGCTAAGCAAAACAAGGAAAGTAGCATGTGAGTTCACTCTTAAAGGTTAGAGTAGAATTTGGACATTTAATGATAAAAGGCAAAAATACCCCAAATGAAAAGTGAGAGCAGAGGGTGAGAGGCAAAGAATCTGTAGTCTATATAAAAAATGATTTAAGTTTTAAAACAAAACATGCAATTAAATATTATACTTTATATTTTTTAATTTTTAACTGTTTGTTTTTGAGACAGGGTCTCACTCTGTCACCCAGGCTGCAGTGCAGTGGCATGGTCTTGGTTTACTGCAGACTCACCTCGTGGGCTCAAGAGGTCCTCCTACCTCAGACTCCTGAGAAGCTAGGACTACAGGTATGAGCCACCACACTCAGCTAATTTTTGTATTTTTTGTGGAGACAGGGTTTCACCCAGTTGTCCAGGCTGGTTTCAAACTCCTAGACTCATGTGATCTGCCCACCTCAGCCTCCCAAAGTACTGGGACTACAGGTGTCAGCCACTGTGCCTGGTCTATTTTTTGTTTTTTAATTTTTGTGTGTGTGTAGATACGGGGGTCTCACAATGTTGTCCAGGCTGATCTCGAACTCCTGGACTCAAGCAAACCACTGGCCTCGGCCTCCCAAACTGCTGGAATTACAGGCATGAGACACTGTGCCTAGCCTACATATACTTCAGAGTTCTACTCATAATTTTGAGGAGTAATGTTTTCCAAATGTTATATTTTATTATGACTAGAGATCTATAGCAACTTCAGAGTCACTCGAACTGCCATTCATGAAACTGAGATTAACTCTTCATTTGTGTTGCATGCTTAACTGAAATCTGCATTTACTACTGTGATCTGTTGATAATGGTCTTTAGCTTAGCCCCATTCTTCTCTAGGAAGTACATTCAGAAACTTGCTTGCTTAGCCCCATTCGTCTCTAGGAAGTACATTCAGAAACTTGCTTTAGAGGAAACAATTACAGACAGAAGTAAAATAAACTGTCAGCTCAACAGAACTGAGACAGAGGGAAGACTGTCAATATGTAGACAACGGAGGCTGGGAAGAGGGAGAAACGGATGAGTGAGTGGGGACAGTAAGTCTTTGCTATTTTGCATTTGTTTCAAGCCACACACTCTTGGAAAGCGACCAAGCTGCTAAGGGAAAAAATGAGGTCATTGCTTTCAGTTGCTTCTCTGTTAGATTTTTAATTCAATAAAATATAATCACATCCATTATGACTAAAAATATGGGCAAATGTATTACAGAGTCCATTCTGGAACCAAAGTTATAAATAAATTTCATATTGTAAAACCGAAAAATGCATTTGTGATCAAGATGAAAAAACAAAATCTACAGTTTGAAATCTACAGTAAAATGTCTTGCACTTTACTGTAAGGTAAAAGTGTTGGTGCTAATTCTGGGCTATTTTGCTCTGAGGTCAACAGTATTATGACAAAGACGATTAAAGTACATGAGTAAATCTACAGTTCTCCTAAACAATGAACTTTTCCTCAAAAAATTACCAATGAATGGTACACTCTTGCTGTTCCTCACATTTTCAGAGTTGTTTACCCAGTATATGCTAAGGTCATTATGAAAAAATCAAAGTGATCAAACGTGGTCCTTCTTTTGAAACTCTTCCAATCTAGTCATCTCTTTTGGAATTTTAAATGCTAATCTTTTAAATATAGGTACTGCGACCAATCAGGCTTCTTACACTGCAATAGCGGAAAACAACTCTAGTTGGCTTAAAGAGAAAAGGAATTTATCTGAAAGGACACGGTCAATCCAGTGTTGTTGGAAAAGCTGGAGACCCAGCTCAGTATAAACATGGATTAAGGAAGGCTGCAGAATGAGGACTCCACCACATGGAAGCCGTGAAGACCCTGAGTTGCCCTGGGACCCTGGCCACCCACTAAAGCTCTCACATTCTGTTCCTGGAAGGTGAGTGTCATCAATGGCATCACTGCCATGGTCTTCTCTCCTTTTCCACTAGATGTTGCTGCTCCACTCTGCTTCCAGAAAGAATTCTCTATAGTCCCTGTTTTTCTGTACCACTAACACTAACCCTGACCAGAGAAGGCTGAAGAAGAAAGTACACGACCTTTAAGGCTTTTCTCCTGGGAGGTGGGCTCTGCCTCCTATGAAGACCTACACAGTGATACTAAGAAGAAGGTCCTAATGCTAGGCAGCCAGAAAAGTCAAATGATGAATGTAAGAATGCTATCTCATCAGGAAATAATGGCTGCAACAGTACAAAGCCCCTGTTCTCTGGCTAAGTGCTCTGAAGCAAAGTTTGAGTGAGTGACCCAGATCCCTGACTCCATGGTTTTAAACCTCCTAGCTGGGCCCACATTACCCCAACCCAAGTCGGCAGTAATGATTTGTTGTTCAGCAACAAATCCGACTCACAGCTGAGGCTCCTACAAGTTGATGTTTCACACCTTCATCCCTGGAAATTAGGTCTCACATTTCTCCCTTCTCCTACCATGCCTTAATTCCTGGGCCTAGAGTCAGAAGAGCTAGTATGAGTTACAGCTTCGTGACTTCCAAACCTGGAAAAAGGCTAGTTAATAATCCCTGAGCCCCACCACATTCACAGGCTGACAGGATGACCAGTGGAGATAAGTAACAGCCCCCTGTACACTCAAATTATAAGCATGAGCTCATTAGTTAACAGTCCTCAAAGATATGATAGGCTCCAGTTCTTTAGGGCTGTGGCCTTCTCTTGGTCTCTCTGGTTCTTATGGGCACTGATATCATATCTTTACATTTTAAAAGTTAATTTTGTAATCAAAGTAGTATATGCTCATCATTTAAAATGTCTAGTAGTAACACAATGCTAACCCTAAAAAAATAAACCCCCTGTCCTACATCCTTTCCAATTTCAGTTCTACTCCCCAGAGGTAACTACTCTCAATTCTTTAGCTCTTTCTTCTAGTATTTACCTCTCTATATTACAATTTTTATTAAATCAATATTCAGTGTTTACATTATAATTAGTGCTTACCACTGAGGCATGCTGTGTACTAAAATTATATATTCTTTCATATGTAATGTTAAATTTATCTTGAAAATATTCATTTCTTTTTCTATTTGCTTCATTTTCTATTAACCTATTGCTAATTCTTCATAAATGCACCAAAAGAGCCATAAAACTGCTTTGTCATTTGCTATTTAATGTTCAAACATTGAAAGTAATTGATTTCTTCCCCGACACCTCCTTCCTTAGAGCCTTTCACCGTCCTGCTCTGGGCTAGACTAAATGCCTACTAGACCTACTGTGTGGCTGATGCCTGGGATTCCCTTTGCTTCCTTCCCATGTTGGACTCCATTTTCTAGATTCTTCACTTCTTTGTTCTTGGTTTGCTTCATCATTTGGTGGAATACGTTCTTGGCAGCTGCCTGAATGGGGAAGCAGGGGAAATATCCCTACTCAGGCAGTTTTTCGAGTATGACTGAAAAATGCCTTTATTTAGTGTTACACTTGATTGACTGTTTGGCTAAATATAAGATTTTGTGTTTAAAATATTTCTATCAGTTTTTGGAAGGCACTACTTCACTGTATTGTGGTATTCAGTTGTTGCTACTGAGAATTTCAATACCATCTGATTCCCATTTCTTTGCATGGAACCTAATTTTTCTCCTCTCTGCAACATTTTAAAATTGTCTCTTTTCCCCTAGTGTTCTGAAAAAGAAACTTTTTATATAGAAATTCTTTTAGTTTTGGAAATATTTCTTTTATTGCTCCTTAGATACTGCCTTCTCTTCACTTTTCACTGGTATATATTTCTAAAGCCACTATTTGTTAGATATTAGACCTTGGATGAATACTCTACTTTTCTTGTCTCCTCATATCCTTATTGTTTACTTTCTAGATTTCCTCAACTTTACCTTTCAATGCTTCCATTACATCTTTCATTTCTGCTATCTTATTTCCAAGAGCTCCTGTTTTTACTTTAATAGGATCCTGCTTATGTCTCACTGATTCCATAAAAAGTTCTTTTACATAAGGATATTTTGATTCTATGAAGTTTTCTTCTGCTCCCTTCATTGTCTGTTTTCTCCAGGACTTTGTTCTTTTTGCTCTGATCTCTGTCTCAATTTGGAAGCTTTCCTCAAATGTCCAGTTATCCTTGGATGGGTTTTCATATGTAAGACTGAGGCAGTAAATAGCTGTTTGAAAGCTCTGCTGCACAGGCATGCTTACTGACTGTAGTCTCTTCTGTAAAACAAATGGAAGGCAAGCTGACTTTTTCATTGTATAACCCCTGAGTGTAATTTCATTGTGGAAACCCAAAGCATCAGTATCTGTAAGTGTATATACTTTTGAGCTCCTCACCATTTCCAGGACTCCAATTTCTTCTTATATCTGCCTGGATGTATTACAGCAGAGGTAATGAAGTAGGTGATTTCACCATAGAGTTTCACATAATTACAGATTAAAACTCTGTGCTTCATTCCTATCCTCCTCTGTAGCTATTTCTAGATTTGGAATCTAATTTCTTTAGAAAATTCAGAAAATTTTAGAAAATCTCAGGTCTCCTGTGTTTTGTTGTGGGGGCAGTAACAGAGAGGGGAATTGAGGCGGCAGGTACAAGGGCTTGCCACCTCGTTGCAAGTGATAGTAATGCAAGAAGACACAAATGGACAACTGGGACAAAATGGAGACTGGGTACTGATGCATGAATACAATCCATGCATACATGGTAGCCTTTTCTGGGGGGGTGGGGGTGGGGGGGAAGGAGTTTTGCTCTTGTTGCCCAGGCCGGAGTGCATTGGCACAATCTGGGCTCACTGCAACCTCCACCTCCCAAGTAGCTGGGATTACAGGTATGTGCCACTATGCCCGGCTAATTTTTTGTATTTTTAGTAAAGATGGGGTTTCTCCACACTGGTCAGGCTGGTCTTGAACTCCTGACCTCATGTGATCTGCCCACCTTGGCCTCTGAAAGTGCTGGGATTACAGGTGTGAGTCACCACGCCTGGCCACATGGGAGCTTTAAGAGCGGCACAAATCAGGAAGGGAAATGGATTTTTTAGTAGAGAGTACTTGGCTCACTATATGGAGAACAACAAAACCATATCCTTTCCTAATACCATATATAAAGATGAATTCTGGGGTGGGGGAAACGGTCTGACCACTCAGTATTCAGACTTAAAATCAACCCTCTTTTTAGTTTTACACTATGCGTATCCCTTCCTTCCAGAGTACTTAGTTCCTCCTGGTCTGAGCCATGCCACAGCTCTCTCCCTTCTCCTCAGTAGCCCCTTTCACAGCATCTAGAATTACAGGCTGCTCCTCTGTTAAGCCAGTAATCAGGTTTCTATCTGCTTTCCATCTTCCAAAAATTTCAACATCCTCTTCCCCATTGTTGGTTTCTTCTTAGGTACCTTTGTCTCTTTGTCCTTGAGAGTTTACATTTGTTTTATTCCTTTCCTATAATATTAGGGCTCTGAAGAAAATAAAATTAAACATATTCAATTTGTTATGTGTAAATGAAAATCAAGGGAAGTTAAATCTGGTCCTAAATGCCAGGCCTCTAAGTTGAGGCTCCATTATCTACTTCAGATTGCCGACTGCCTGCTTTTCCTTACTTATATAAAACACATTCTCTGTGTAGGCCAAGAACTCCAATCCTCCTGGCTTATTTTTTTTGAGACAGAGTCTCACTTAGTTGCCCAGGCTTGGGGTGCATTGGAGCGATCTTGGCTTACTGCAACTTCTGCCTCCTGGGTTCAAGCAATTCTTGTGCCTCAGCCTCCCAAGTAGCTGTGATTACAGGTATGCATCACCACGCCCAGTTAATTTTTGTATTGTTTAGTAGAGATGGGGTTTCACCATGTTGGTCAGGCCGGTCTCGAATCTCTGACCTCAGGTGATCTGACTGCCTCGGCCTCCCTGGGATTACAGGCATTTGAGCCATTGCACTAGGCCCCAAGAATCCTGTCTTTTACCCACTTGTCGAACTACTCCAGCTGTCTGCTTATACTGCCTTTTCTTTTTTTTTCCTTAAGACAAAGTCTCACTCTATCACCCAGGCTGGAGTGCAGTGGTGCAATCTTGGCTCACTCCAACTTCCACCTCCTAGGTTCAAGTGATTCTTTTGTCTCAGCCTCCCAAGTAGCTGGGATTACAGATGTGTGCCACCACACCCAGATAATTTTTTTGTATTTTTATTATTATTATTTTTTGAGATGGAGACTTGCTCTGTTGCCCAGGCTGGAGTGCAGTGGTGCGATCTCGGCTCATTGCAACCTCTGCCTCCAAGGTTCAAACAATTCTCCCTCGGCTTCTCGAGTAGCTGGGACTGGAAGTGAGTACCACCATGCCTGGCTCATTTTTATATTTTTTGGTAGAGATGGGGTTTCACCATGTTGGTCAAGCTGGTCTCTAATTCCTGGCCTCAAGTTACCCATCCATCTCAGCCTCCCAAAGTGCTGGGATTACAGGTGTGAGCCACTGTGCCTGGCCTAAATTTTTTTTTTTTTTTTTGTAGAGATGAGGTCTCGCTATATTGCCCAAGCTGGTCTCGAACTCTTGGGCTCAAATGATCCTTCTGCCTCAGCCTCCCAAAGTGTTGGGATTACAGGTGTGAGCCACCACATGGGGCCTAGTAAAATTATTTTTTAAACTTAAGTTATTTAAAAAAACAACAACTATGTGGTAGTGAAAGACGTATGTTGTAGTGATTATTATAATTTAGCAGCTAACATTTACTGAATGTTTACTATGTAACAGGTACTATTCAGATCATTTAACATATATTATTTCCTTTAATCATCATAACTTGCAGTGTTTACTATCCTTATTTTACAAATGAGAAAAGAGGGGCTTAGGCAATGTGACCTGGTTAAGGTCAAACTAAGACATGGTAGAGAGGAATTCAAACCTAGTTTGTCTGGATCTAGAACCCGAACTCTTGAGCTTTATGGTATAAAATTCTACCTCAAGTGACCTAATATTCTTCTTCCTTCGGAAATGGGGTAAAAATTACGTTACCATTATGGTCTCTTATAAACCCTGATATAAGTATGTCAAGGGTATGGGGGAAAGATAAGCCCCACATGGGTTACAAAAAACAAAACAAAAATAACTCAAACTCTATTTTGAGTAACAAAGGGAAAAAGCATGTATACCCACATTTAAGGGAACATCTGTACACAAGATTTTTTTTGCTTACCAGATTAGGTAATGCAAATTTTAAGTTACCCGATTAGGTAATGCAAAAAGTATTATTTTATATCTTTAACTACACTGAATAAAATATAACTTTAAGCTAAACACTAAAAGAAAATTAACTCAAGATAAACTCTAGATAAATAATTAAGTATTACCAAAGATCTAAGAGTTGGCTGACAATTTTACTTTGCATCTAAAAACTTAAAAAACTGGCTGGATGTGGTGGTTCATGCCAGCAGTCTCAGCACTTTGGGAGGCCAAAGCGGGTGGATCATCTGAGGTCAGAAGATTGAGACCAGCTGACCAACATGGTGAAACTCTGCCTCTACTATAAATACAAAAATTAGTTGGGCGTGGTGGCAGGTGCCTGTAATACCAGCTACTCTGGAGGCTGAGACAGAAGAATCACTTCAACCCAGGAGGCAGAGGTTGCAATGAGCCGAAATCGCGCCACTGCTCTCCAGCCTGGGTGACAAGAGCAAGACTCTGTCTTTAATACAACAACAACAAAAAAAAAAACACAAAAAAACCCTCCTGAAAAAAACATATATTAAGGAATGCGTTCTCATACAAAGTATATATTATTTGGTTTCTTATTAAAAGGCATCAAAAATAAAAAAATTTTGAGAAAATAGAGATGATTATATCTTTTTGGCAATGTTGCAAACTTCAAATTTTTCTGTAGAAGCAATGTCTGATAAATTTGGTTTTAAAGAAAAAATGAATAGTAGCTTAAACTGCTACATTTTTCATAACATATTTTTCCTATAGTTTGACATCTAAATAGTCTATTACTGATACAATGATTCTTATTTTAAACTAACAAAATGTTTTAATGACATTTTGATTGTTGTAATAAAATAAAACATCTATTATAAAAGGATTATGGTAAAATAAGATTTTTAAAAGATTCTTTATGTAAAAGAAATCTTCATATTTTCTCACTCATGTTTATCAATGCCTTCTTCTGTATAACTTCCCATTTTGTTGCTGAGATTTTTAAAAAATAGAGCTGAGTTGTAACTGTATTGCCCAGAGTAGAGTGCAGTAGCTAGTGACAGGTATGATCACAGTTTCATGCAGCCCTAAACTCCTGATCTCAAGCAATCTTCCTGCCTCAGCCTCCTGAGTGGATGGAACTACAACCACACACCACTGAGACTAGCTTGATGTTATTTTACTGAGGTTATCTGTCAATTTCTCAAAGCCCAATTGATAGGCTGACTTAACCATATAATACATATTATTTTCAAGTTTGGTACTTAGCTTTCCTTATTTAAATTCATGTCTCTTACCCAAACCATTAATATTCTCTTCTAACTGGCAAATTCTAATGTTCTTTTAGCTAATATGCATTAGCTAAATTAAATTTCTCAAGTAGTCTCGTGTCATATATTTTCTTTTAACATATGGTCACAGAAAGCTAAGAATGCAGTCTGTCAAAACAGCAAATTGCCTTTGCTCTCCTATAAAAGGTCTCTCTCCAGCTCAGAAATGTTAAGATTCTAACATTTACCAATAAATATACACTTCTAATGTAACTGTCATGAATTTGTTTGCCTATAACACAAAAAAATGTGCTGTCTTAATTTAAAAATTTTTAGTTTAAATTAACTGAAGAAGGCACATGAGTCTAGCACTAACTGTGCTTTAAATGCTGTAGGCTGTTACTTGATGTACAAGTTGAATCTAAAAATAAGATATGAAATATTTTAAAATTTAAATCTGAAGCCCTGCCCAATTCTGATTAACTAAATTTCTATCTAAATGTGACTATCTTCATTTTTGTAATGAATTTTTATTCTTATTCAAACTTTTAAACATCAACAAGGTACTGAACATAAATATGAGACTCTAACCTTAAAATATGGGAAACTGGGCTCTTTCAAAGCTCAGGTGGAGAGAGTGTAGGTTGGTAATTATATATTCCCACACCTATCGTCTTACATTAGGGAAGAAAGTACCTCAAGTCTCATTTAATACTCTTAGTCACTAGTATTGAATGCTTGATTTTAATAGTAAATAAAGAACCATGTAATTACTGACCCTCAATCTTTCTCAGATGTCTTAACTGAAGGTTCAAAAAAACTGACTCTGTAACATCCCAAACACTGAAACCATCATTTTATACTAGTTGTGTTTTCAATTTGGAAGAGAAATAGATAATTCTAGAAATCAAAATTAAAAATCAGAACTTCATACCTTGTGCAAGCATGTTAAATTCCAAGAACAGTGCTATGTGGTAAAGTTCCATGGCTTCTTCTGCCCTGGTCATGTTTGGCTTTCCTGCGACGAGAGCCTGAACTTCACTGAGACTCCCGACAGAGGGGCTACAGTGCAAAACAGAGAGGTCCACCACGTCGGTATACATACAGTGTAATATCACTTTTGCATATTTTTTTGGTATAATAGACTCATCTAATATAATTCTTGTGGGAGTCCTCAAAGTTCGATCTGTGATTTCTTCACCAGTTCGTATCCTCCTTTGTAATAAATTTCGAAAAAATGGGGACCGTGCAGAAATAACAGCCTTGTGGGCTTTGAGCTCTTCATCTAAACAGTTCTGATTTCCACCAAAAGCTTCAACCAGTTCAGAGTCTGACGAAAAACTAAGGACGACATCATAATAGCACATGTAATCAAAGAGTCCACGCATATCTACATCAAGGGAATTTGGTGTCCCAAATTCTTCACTAAGCTGAACAAGGATATCGACATTTTGAAACCTTGAGTCCTCCATTCCAAACTCTCCTGTATAAAGGTAGTGTAACAAAGCAGAAAACATGGGCATATCAATACCAGCTGTATTGATGTCCATTATTATCTCTGCCCCATACTCAGGTGAGGAAGAAAGCAGTGTTTTAAAAAATGGACACCTTGCTGCCAAAATGGCACGATGAACAGGAAAACAAGTTTCTTGAAATATTAAGTCTACATCAGTACAATACTTGTACTCATAAAGATCAGCCATATCTTTCTGCAATGTCCGGGCTTCTGGTCTAGCCAAACTGGCTTGTAGAGAAAGCTCCTTTAATGCTGACGTTCCCTCATATTCCTCCACTAATGCATTGACATCTCTAACATCCCACCCAGAGAGGAGTTCTCGCATCTGCTTGGCATGATCGGCAGACCTATTAGATTTTCGACGCTTAATAAACTTCTTTTTGAGGGTGGCAAGGCCAGAGGTTCTCTTTTTTTTGTCTTGTGGTTTCTCATGGCCATGGTCAAGGCTATACAATTTTGATTCGCAACCATAGCCTTGCTGAGAATAGGATGATGTCCCTAAGAAGAAAATTAAACAAATGAAAATTTGTTTCTTTTTTTCTTAACGTTCATTTTCAACATTTACTTTTAACATTTTTCATGCTAAAAAATTTTGCAAGCAGACATTACTGAACCACTCAAAATTGCATTTTGTTTTGTATAAAGAAAAAGTTCAAATAACTCATTTTAGTTTTCAATTTAATTTTTAGAAATGGAGTCTCACTCTGTTGCCTAGGCTGGAGTACAATGGCGAGATCACAGCTCACTGCAGCCTCAAACTCCTGGGCTCAAGGGATTCTCCCTAACTTCAGCTTCCCAAGTAGCTAGGAGTAAGACACGTGTTACCATGTCTGGCTAATTAAAAAAAAAAAACAAAACACTTTTTTTTTTTTTTGTAGAGATAGGGTCTCACTTATGTTGCCCAGGCTGGTCTTAAACTCCTGTCCTGGCTCCATGCAATCTTCCTGCCTTGGCCTCCTAAAGTGTTGGGATTACAGGTGTAAGCCATAGTGACCAGTCTACATTTTTTTATATTAAATAAGAAATAGGGACAAACAGAGCAAATTAGTGTAAATTTTTTTAGAAAAAGTCTTTACCTGGCTGTCAAAGAACATACAGATCTTAATCATGGGTTTTTTAGGAAATGAAAAGTAGGCAGAGTTGTAAATTAAGAATATTACTTGTATATAATTGTGAAATGTTTCTTTTTCTTAATTATACAAGTCTGCATTTGTATGGGCAAAGTAAATGAAACGGGACATGGGATATATGTACTTGGCTGTTTTCACACCAATGAAGATTGCTAATTTGCCTAGGTTAACTGGCAATTATGGTTAAAAAACAGAAAAGCTCAACTGTGCTACAAGCGGTTTGTTTAGGATAAAAATCATACAAGCCAGATTTAAGATTTACATTTGTTGGGGAAAAAATCTAGATGCTGCAGAATTATTATAATAACTACAGCTCACTTCTCTTGTCATCCACAGAGACTACCGAAAACACAATTCTATTTATAGTCACAAAAGAAAATGAAGTTAGAAAAACTGAAAGTTACCTATAAAAGTCTGCTGGGCCTGTGAATTTCCCCCTACCCTCGGGGAACATGAATGAGGATAATTAGATGCATTAGCACCCATTTTCTTCAGTCACTCAGGCATTCCGTCTGCGGGTTCTTCAGAGCATAATCCCAGAGGCCTTTACGAACCTTCAACCCTGGATCCAGCAGCCTCTTTTCATCCATTTCTTGATATGAAACAAAAATAATTTAATTCATTTTTTCAAGTGTATCTCAGATCACAGTTTTTTTTTTATAAAGCTACTGAAAACTGCTTTCATTCACAAATAACATGTTGTCAAATTCCCATGTGACATTTTCATAAAATGTAAATAAATCTTTAAGCTTTAATTATCAATCTGTGTTAGCTGCAATTTTGAGCCATAAAATGTACCAATTATATATTTTCTAAGCCAGTAAAAAGTAACATACCAGACCAATTTAAATATATAGTTACAGGAAGAATATTTCAAAACACAGGGAAAAGAATTTGGACTGAAAAGAAATGTTTTAAATCCTTAGAGGTAACCACCATTCACTATTATCTAATATTGTAAGCAGTTTACAAATGTTTAAGAGGTCAACACCAGTATTGCACGTACAAAGAACACATAATTGATTAGTTTGTTGTTTTTCTGCCTTAAAGTTGCTGAAAATCAATCTTTAATCTGTATACTTAGGCATTTTACTAAAAGAGGGAGGAGGAAAGGTGAACAATTAAAGCTAAATATATGTAGGCTACTTATTCTATGGTAATTGTGAAAGACGTTATTTTACACGTGGCAAAAGACACAAAACAAAAAATTTTATCTATCCACTCCATAAAATCCTGAAACAAAAATACTGCTTTCTATTATCTGATATGATGATTTAAATGAACAGGGCAGTAGCAATAAGAGGTAACTCTAATAATTATAGATTAAATTCTAAACATGGAACCTTAACTCTCACAGCTGCTAGCAAGAGATGTATGCAAAAAAGAAATTCTAAGAGAGAACAGGACTAATAGAAATACTTCTAAATCTTTACACCATCTGGATATATAAAATTTACCTGACTAAATGGGGTAACGATTTAAGAAGAGAAAACACAATTTAAAATCTATTATTGGAATTAAGAAACCAACCAATAGGCAGTTAACCTAGCCTCATAATGAAGAATGAAGCGTTTTAACAAATACAGTGAAAAACACATACACAAATTATCACAAAAAATCCTGCTAGAAACAGAACTGTGTCAAGATGCTTGGAATTTATTTCATTTGTTAGTGATAAAGCATAACCTTATGAATTCACGTTTAAGAATATTGCTGTTAACATCTGTGTTTTCCTATAATCTTTTATAGACTATATTTATATGAAAACTAATTAATTACTTATTTAGACAGAGTCTCACTCTGGCACCCAGGCTGGAGTGCAGTCGTGCACTCTTGGCTCACTTTAACCTCCAACTCCTGGGTTCAAGCGATTCTTCTGCCTCAGCCTCCTGAGCAGCTGGGACTACAGGTGAGTGCCACCATGCCTGGCTAATATTTGTATTTTCAGTAGAGATGGGGTTTCACCATGTTGGCCGGGCTAGTCTTGAACTCCTGGTCCCAAGTGATCCACCCTCCTTGGCCTCCCAAAGTGATGGGATTATAGGTGTGAGCCACTGTGCCAGTCATGAAAATTTATTTCTCTAAACATATAATTACCACTTACAGTGTTCAGCATAAGACTGGGAAACTTACTAACTAGATATAGATATTACAAAAAGTAGCAGTAACTCTAATCAAATCATATACTTATATAAGCAAATTTCCTATTTGAAACTTATCTACCTACCTATAAGAACAGTGCCAATAGACTTTACTTCAGTGCATACTACCGGAAGTAAGAAAGGCTGTGGGTAGCCAGATACACGGACAGTACATTCTTTAAGAACTAGAACTACACACAGCAAGGATTCCAAAGGGTTTAATATATAGTCTGCCCTTCGTATTCCATAGATTCTGCACCTATAGTTCAACTAACTGCAGATTGAAAATATTGGGATGAGGGGAAAAAGAAGAAAATATTTGGGGAACAAAAAAAACAACTGTTGCAGCTATACTGAATGGTTTTTGAATGTTGTCAATTTTTGCAAAAAAAGGAACTAAAATTACCTCTATTAATTCCACTTCAAACTTAAAAACCAGTTAAGTAAAACAAATCTTAATTAATTTGTTTTACTTAACTGGTTTAAATAAAGCTGAGCTCCACACAAGCTTCAAGATCCTATCAGGCTTTTATAGGAGTTCTTTCAAAGAAAATTAGGGCCTGGAGGCCAAGTTTGTGGCCTCACTTATAGGTCAAATCCTAATCTCACTCACTAAGGGTTTATATTTAAAACATGAAAAACAGCACAAACAATCCTTTCTCAAAAAAATTTAAAATATATTAACAAAAAAACAGAATAAAACTTCGGTTTTTCTGAGATGGAGTTTCGCTCTTGTTGCCCAGGCTGGAGTGCAATGGTATAATCTCAACCCACTGCAACCTCTGCCTCCTGTGTTCAAGCGATTCTCCTGCCTCAGCCTCCCTCTGCTGAGATAATAGGCATGTGCCACCATGCCTGGCTAATTTTATATTTTTAGTAGAGACAGGGTTTCTCCATGTTGGTCAGGCTGGTCTTGAACTCTTGACCTCAGGTGATCCGCTCGCCTTGGCCTCCCAAAGTGCTGGGATTACAGGTGTGAGCCATCTCACCTGGCTCAGAATAAAACTATTATGCAAAATAAAAAGCCTTTACTAAAATGAAGGTGGGGGAAAGAGTTTTAAGATGACCTTGGAATCCAGGTTTAATGGGAGATGGTGAAAATCATATTGAAGTGTTTCTAAAGGTAAGACGGCATGGTGTCACTCCTATGGCTAGGCCTCTTCTCACTTTCAAGTTCCATATTATTTCTTTTTTTTTTTCTCTCTTATTTCTATTGACTGAGAGTAAACTCAGTAACACAGCACAGAGTATGCTTATGGTACAAAATTGTTCAAATAAAACAAGGAAGAATACAGCTTTCCCTCTGGATGAAGAAAAATCAGAAGCGTCTTTAGAACTGGATAAGGGCTTACTACTCTTACTTTGTGACATGTACATGCATGCACACACATATGTTATTATTTTTATCTGAGAATCTTGTATGGTTCGTAGAGACTCAGGATGCTACACGTTGAGCATCCGTAATCAGAGAATCCCAAATCTGAAATGCTCCAAAATCCAATACTTTTTGAGTGCTGACAGGATGCCACAAGAGGAAAATTCTGGAGCTGTCTTCTTTGCTTTTGGATGGTTCAATGTACATAAACGGTTTCATGCACAACATTATTTAAAATATTGTATAAAATTACCTTCAGGCTATGTTTATAAAGTGTGTATGAACCATAAATGAATTTTGGGTTTAGGCTTGGGTCCCCTACCAAGCTATCTTATTATTATCTATCTTATTATCTTATGTAGACACAAATATTCCAAAATTGGAAAAATCTCAAAACCTAAAACACTTCTGGTTCCAAGCATTTCAGATAAGGAATATTCAATGTGTATTACAGTGGTTTAATACTTAAACCATGTCAAAAATGCCTTTAAAAAAAAAAAAAACCTCTGGTAAGGGAAGAACATCAAGAAAGAAGAAAATAAAATTTAAAAAGCACTATTTTATCATGAGCACAATTAGATATTCTAAAGCAATTATACAAGAGTTATATGACATCAATGGCCCCTCTGGAAAAACAAGAACAAGTTGTAAACACTAAAGGAAGTCAGAGGCTGAGAGCTAAGGATGTTTGGCCATTTGGCACTACAATAAGCAGTAGTAGCAGCTGGGAGAGCTGGGGTTTTGCCTTAGAGAGGTGGCCTGAAATACAAGTGTTTTCGGGATTTAAGGAAGGTCTCCTCCTGGTAGCTCCTGGTTAATGGGAACTCCCTTCAGGATGAACTGATTTGGGGACATCCAAATATCCTACTGGAGCTCTACAAACTAAAATAAACACAGACCTTAGAAGGCAAGGGAGGTTGGGGAGATCTGCCTGGATCAGATGTATCCCTTGAGTTGAGTCTACCTGTATGCCCCAGTTCCAAAGCCCCATGGGTAATCCTGACTATAGTTCTAGTAGTACAGCAATATTTCTTCTCAAAATTAATTCAGGGATTAGTTTCATTACTTCTCAGGTAACCAAATCCTATGCCAAATGGTGCTCAATATTATGTTATTTATTTCTTAATCTAAACCATCACTTTTAGATGTTGGTAGTAAGAACTAGTCTCAGTCTAATCTCTCCAGCAATGTGTTCTCTCCAGGTAAGGCTGGTCTCTCCTACAGACATCCAATCTTTGGATGATGTAAAGGAGAGGGGAGCAAGGAGAGGGAAGAGGAGAGAAGGTCTACAGGACTTGGAGAGGCCCAGAAGACACAAATGGCTGATGAATCCTTTTTCTAGAATCACTCTAATGACTGTTTCTTTTGCTGTGTCTTTCTATCTTCTAATTAACCTCCTGTTATGCATTAGAAATTAGATAGGGATAGTATATAGCCTCTACTCTCAAGGATAGAGGAATCTAAGGAGTAAGACAAATAAATATTGATAATGCACTGTGATAGCTTTTTAATAGGAGCTATGAGACCCCAGAGGAGAGACCAACAAATACTGTCGTCCCTTATTATCTGTGGGAGATTGGTTCCAGGATTCCTCCTCAGATACCAAAATCTATAGATACTCAAGTCCCTTATATAAAAGGATGTGGTATTTGCATATAACCTATGTACATTATAGACTTTGAATCATCTCTAGATTACTTACAATACCTAATACAATGTAAATGCTATATAAATAGTTATATTGTTTATGGAATAATGACAAGAAAACAAAAAGTCTGTACGTATCCAGTACAGATAAAACCATCCATTCCCCCACCCAATATTTTCAATCCACAGTTAGTCATATATCCACAAATGTAGGACACAGAGTTGACTGCACTCTGAAGGAGATAGGAAGCTTGAAAGAAGGATGAATAGGAGAGTTTGTGAAGAGGAGGTAGAGGAGGGCATTCCAACAGTGAAGCTCTTTTATGCAAAGGCATAGGGATTGGAAATCACCCGGAATCATTGGATAATTATGATGAGGTCTGTTTCTTAAGAATGGTGTTTATGGGAGAAGTGACAGAAGATAAGGCTAGAAAGTGGACCAGACAGTAAAGGACTGCTATGCTGTAGACCATGAAAAGCCATTAAAAGTTCATGTTCTCTTTTGTTCCAGTAACAGGACGAGTTGGCCTAAATAAATGCAGGATATGTTATTTATTTTAACTATAGAGATTTTATGATTAATACATAAATTTTAAAAAGCATGTCAACACTAGTTTGACTTTATAATAGAATTTATTAAAAAGGAACTTTATAATTTTTGTTTGTTTGGTTTTTTGAGATGGAGTCTTGCCCTGTCTCCCAGCCTGGAGTGCAGTGGCGCCCTCACGGCTCACTGCAACCTCTGTCTCCTGGGTTCAAGCAATTTTCCCATCTCAGTCTCCCGAGTAGCTGGGACTACAGGTGTGTACTACCATGCCTGGCTAATTTTTGTATTTTTAGTAGAGATGGGGTTTCACCATGTTGGCCAGACTGGTCTTGAACTCCTAACTTCAAGTGATCCACCCACCTCGGCTTCCCAAAGTACTGGGATTACACGCATGAGCTAACGTGCCTGGACTACAATGTTTTAAAAGATTGAAAGAGGAGACTAATAGTACTCTTCCATTGCTTAGGTTCCATAAGGATTAAAATACTCAGGCCTGGGTGTGGTGGCTCACACCTGTAATCCTAGCAGTTTGGGAGACCAAGGCAGGCAGATCACCTGAGGTCAGGAGTTTAAGACCAGCCTGGCCAACATGATGAAAACCCATCTCTACTAAAAGTACAAAAAAAAAAAAAAAAAGCCAAATATGGTGGCACATGGCTGTAATCCCAGCTACTCGGGAGGCTGAGACAGAAGAATTGATTGAACTTGGGAGCTGGAGGTTGCAGTGAGCTATGATAGCACCAGTGCACTCCAGCCTAGGCGACAGTGAGACTCTGTCTCAATAAATAAATAAAAATAAAACAAAATAAATACTCAGAATTTTTCGCAGTGACAGAAAAAGTCTATTTGACTTTTTCATAAAGTCTAGTTGAAATTAGGTACATGTTTGAGAATGGCAGATAACTGAAGCTGAAATAATGAATGAGTCTAGGAAAGCATAAATAACAAGATAAAACATAGAACAATTAAAAAGCATGAGACTAGGAAGAGAGAATAAGGATGCTAAACAACATATATTTTAAGCTTTGAGCCAGTATATACAGATATTCATAGATCTGTATATGAATTGTACAATTAACTTGAATGGATACAAGAATGGTCCTGGTCCTGAATGTTTTGGGTGGTTTTAAAAACGATCAGGTGGGCTGCCGCTCACACTTGTAACCCCTACACTTTCGGAGGCCAGTGCAGGTGGATTGCTTAAGACCAGGAATTTGAGAACAGCCTGGCCAACTTGGTGAAACCCCATCTCTACTAAAAATACAAAAAATTAGCTGGGTGTAGGTGGCACATTTCTGTAATCTGAACTATGTGGGAGGCTGAAGCATGAGAATTGCTTGAACCCAGGAGGCAGAGGTTGCAGTGAGCCGAGATCATGCCACTGCACTCTAGCTTGGGTGTTAGAGCGAGACCTTATCTCAGAAATAAAAAATAAATAAAAATAAAGTAAAAACAGGGTCAGATGGAAGAATCAGAACTTTCCTGAGAGATACCTGAATTTGTAGGCAAACCTGCTGCTCAGGCAGGTAACCCGTTCTCTAGAAAAAGCCAAAAGACTTATAGATTCATGAAGTAATTGATGGGCCTTGAAAATGGCTGTTTTTTACTTCTGGACCTGTCTTGAGATGGGATATTAGTTATTGATTCTTAAATGTCATCTGTTATACTTTAGAAATTCTGGTTATTCCAGACTGAGTGTAGAAAAAGTGAAAAAAGTACAGACTTTGGAATGAGACAGATCTGTGTTCAGTTCTAACTCTGTCACTAACTGTGAGACCTTACCTTGAAAAAGTAATTTGTCACCACCTGCCGCACCAAGCCTCCGTTTTTTTGTCCACAAATTTGGATGTTACCTTTTTTTCTCTCTCTAGTTTAAAAAAAAGTTTTGTTTTTGTTTTTTTGGTTTTTTTTTTTTTTTTTTGAGACGGAGTTTTGCTTATCTCCCAGGCTGGAGTGCAATGGCATGACCTTGGATCACTGCAACCTCTACCTTCCAGGTTCAAGCAATTCTCCTGTCTCAGCCTCCCATTAGCTAGGATTACAGGCATGCGTCACCATGCCTGGCTAATTTTTGTATTTTTAGTAGAGACAGGGTTTCCTCATGTTGGCCAGGCTGCTCTCAAACTCCTGACCACAGGTGATCCACCCTCCTTGGCCTCCCAAAGTGCTGGCCTTACAGGCATGAGCCACCATACCCGGCCTAGTTTTTAAATAATTTTTTAAAAATAGAGATGAGGTTTCACAGTGTTGCCCAGGCTGGTCTCAAACTCCTGAGCTCGAGCAATCTGCCCACCTGAGTCTCCCAAATTGCTAGGATTACAGGTGTGAGCCACCATGCCCAGCCTGGATAATACCTTTTTGCTGTATATGGGGGCAACAGTTAGAATCTAGAGAGAGACCTTAAACCTAGTATAAATTCTTGGAGAGAGATCCAAGATGGCCAATTAGCAACAGCTCAGGAATGTAGCTCCCAGTGAAAACACAGAGAACGAGTGGACGCCGCACTTTCCGATGAATTTTTGTTGCCCACAGACTGGGAGATTCCCGGCAGAGGAGCCACACAGGTCGCCAGCGCGACTCTTTTGGCCGGCGCGGCTGTTTTGCCGGTACCCCAGGGCGGCGCTTCCCGGTGTGGAGTTTACGGGACGGACGGGCTCGGCTGGCCCCAATCCCACAAGGAGAACAGCAATTGGAAGCGCTGAGGACTGAGAGTTTCACAGCAAGCACAGCGAACCTGGGAAGGTCCGGCTCTGTGGGGAACAGGCATCCGCCAAAGGAAAACTAAGAAACAGAAAAACTTCATCACCAGGCGGAGAGAGATCCAAGATGGCTGTGTAGCAGCAGCTCAGGATTGTAGCTCCCAGTGAAAGCGCAGAGAGCGAGTGAATGCCGCAATTGCAGACGAATTTTTGTTGCCCACAAACTGGGAGATTCCCAGCGAAGGAGCCACATGGGTCACCAGTGCAACTCTTTTGGCCGGTGCGGCTGTTTTACCGGTGCCCCGGCACGGCGCTTCTCGGTGCGGAGTATACGGGACTGGGTGCCCTGTCAGGCTCGGCTGGTCCCATCCCCACAAGGAGAACAGCAATTGGAAGCGCTGAGGACTGAGAGCAAGCACAGCTGAACCGGGGAAGGCCCAGCTCTATGGGGAAGGGGCGTCCACCGAAGGAAAACTAAGAAACAGAAAAAACTTGATCA